>PVLA01008056.1:0-94534 GCA_004027455.1 Hydrochoerus hydrochaeris | reverse complement strand
CCTTTCCTTTCCTTTTCCTTTTCCTTTGAGACAGAGACTCACTATGAAGTCCTGGATTGCCTTGAGCTGTTCATCTCTGGCTGGCTCCAGACTTCCGGTGATCCTCTTGTTAACTTCTCTGGTGCTGGGATTGCAGGCCTGTGTGGATATGTGAAGTTTCTTTAGGCTAGATACCTAGAACAAAAATACCGCTAGGTTGAACAAATTTCACATATGCAAATTTATTAAACTACCTGTACTGCTCATTGAAAAAGCTGTATCAATTTATTAACCCACTAGTGGTAAATGAGAGTATTTTATAAAATCTTTTTTTAAACATCTATTGGGTTAGGCTTTTAAATGTTACCTAATCCAATAAATGTTGTAGCTTTAGTTTTAATTTCTACAATGATTATAAATTAAATGACATTTTCCTCCTTGTATTTCTCAGCCAGTAAATTTTTTTCTTGCTTAAAAAGTCAAAACAGGAAACAAGAAAAGCTGCTGATCTTGAGCTACTGTCCCTTTGGCTGCTGCAGGACCACACTGTGGTTGCTTTGTCATCAAATTGTTTTCAATACCTTCTGTCTCAGTGCTCTGAGAGGCTTCTCCTCCCTGGTGTGTTGTTCCCCAGATCTGCTCTCTTCATTTTAGTTCCCAGCTAACTACCACCATTTCCCAAAGTAGTTCTTGGCTACACAGAGTATGTTTTGAGAAAAGTGTCTGTGCTAAATGAGTTCAGAGAACACTGTATATTTTATTACTCAACCAGAGACTCATGGTTCTTATTGCATGACACAGCAAAAGTATTCCTAGCTTTTAGTGATGTGGAAGATGTTTGTTCCATTGTCTGTTCTCTCTTTGTCTGTCTTGATCTTTGGAATCCACTGACATGTTTGATTTTGCATCATTTCTTGAGACATTTGCTTCACCTGTCCTCCAAGACACCTCCTCCCCTTTCTTCCTTCCTTCTCTCTCCCTGGTCATTTTCCTTCAGTTTTTTTTTTTTTGGTCTGGTTTTCTGTCTTCTGTCAAATCTCATCACATTGGAGTGGCTGTAAGCTCAACCTTTGGTACCTATTTTTGCCTATTAACTAATTACATTAGTGATCTTGTCCAGTCTTCAGGCTTTAAAAACCATATATTAAGTTTTAGTTAGGAACAATAAGTTTTCAATACATATTGCATCTTCTGATGACTATAGTTAATAATAACATTATATATTTCAAAATTGCTAAAAGAATATATTGTAGATTATTTTTACTACAAAAATCGTAAGTATATGAGATGATAGCTATATTAATTAGGTTGATGGAATCATTCCTCTTTCTCTCCCAGAAATTGTATTCTACTGTTCTGCTCCTTTTATTCCAGCAATTCATTCTATTTTAGGTGCACTGGTCTCTTTGCTTTTCTTTAAACATATCAAACACACTTTTACCTCAAGATTTTTGGACTAGTTGTCTACCTTGCTTCATATACTGTTTGTCCACGTATAGATATCTATATGACGGACTCCTTTAACAAAGTTAAATCTTTACTCAGGTATCATTTATTCAATGACGCATACAAAGACTGCTCTGCATGTTGTAGTCTCTGTTTCTCTAATTTGTTTGTACTTAAATTTCTCTTTTAAAAATTCCAATTCTTCAAAAAGTTGCTCCAGAACAGTTTGCTTGACAAATTCTGACTTATAGGTAAATATATACTTTACATATTTTATTTGTCAAAATTCTATGACCTACTATCATAACACTGACTCTGATGACTAGTAAATCTTCAAGTTCATAATGAAATATTGAGAGTTGATAAAAATAAGGACTCGGGATCCCTCAAAATAGCAGTTTCACTTGAAGGAATGAACTCCTGAAGTAAAAATCTGTCTGCTGACAAAACTTGATGGAATTTTTGAGGGCACTTTTTTTTCAGAAATACCTAGCAGATCTTATGCTTCTTCATCTTCATTTAAATCATGTTAATATTCCCTCTGTGTCTCCTGCATTTTAGGGATGAATCAGTTATAAGAATCTATCTGACTTCTTCATTAAATAATCTTTTCTGTATGAATTTCATATCAATATCAATATTTTCACATTATCTATATCAACATAATAATAAAAAGTTTACTTATTTATTTTTGCTGATGAGCATTAAGTGGGAAATGGCTTGCATAAAAATAAGGCAAAGGCTTAACCAGTCGGCCTTCAGAAGGTCTTAGGGTTTCAGTTCAATTATAGTAAAGCATCTGTCTCTGTTGATGCTGTGTGGACTTCTTAACCCTGTCCCTTTAGTGCTTTCCTCTGCAAACCCAGTAAGCTTCTTAAGAAAAAAAAAAAGGAGAAAACCACATCTGTCAAAATTAGAAAGTGGTAACTACCAGGAAACAAAGAGTTTCCAAAATCATAGGGTCCACGGGGAGTTTTTTAATAGTTTAAGCTCTCCCTTCCATAAATTGCTTCCTGTTTATGCTTCTTCCACGCTGCTGATGTTAGCCAGTTTCTACCCCTTTGGCAAGGAAACAAAGAGAAAACTTGGAAAGATAGCTATGTCCCCAATACTCATCCTGGGATATGCAGTTATTATTTTGCCCACAAATGAAAAATAAAAGAAGTTATGGTCTTATTTTGACTGGATCAAGTACACCTAAAAAAACAAATTCCAAGTGCCCAGACATTTCCCAGTATGCCTGCAGAATGTCACGTAGGCAAGACACATTGATATGGAAATTGTTGAACCACAGATGTTGACAGAAAGGACCCTATAAAATCACTTAGCTTGCCTCTACTTCTTTCTCTCTTTTAAAGACAGTCCTTCGTTGGTATAGAGGATCAATTCTAGGACACTGAAGATACCATAACTCAATCATTCTCAATTTCCTTATTTAAAGTGATATATTATTTTTATACAAACTGCATACATACTCATATACACTGTAAATCATCTCTAGAATACCTATAATGCCTAACGCAATGTAAATTCTGTAGTTTTTTGTTATTATTTAGAATTGTCATTAAAATGAAAAGTCTGCATGTGTTTTATGTGTAAAAATGTAAAAAAGTTACATTTAAAAAGTTGTACATGTGTGTTCCTTGTAAAACTTATTTGGTTTTGCTTTTGAAATTTATTTTTCTTTGGAATATTAAAACCATAGTGTAATTGGCCCTGGTAAGAGTAATAGGGAGGATTGTGCTGCTAGTTGCCAAAAATCCTTGCTTTTGCTCAGCAGTGCTCTTTTTTGTTTCAGAATATTCCAGGATCTCCATTAGAAAATTATTTTTCCAAGCTTTTTTTATTTCCCTGTTGTGTCATTCATGAGATGCAAAATCAACTGTCTTAGGAGTGAGGACACCAAAGCACCTTGCTGTGTTTTAGAGGGAAGTGAGTGCCTAGCACTAGAGCAGAGCAATCCTCAGTGTTAAGCACTATATGACCACTAGATGGAAGCATAGGCTATATATTCCCATGCAAGACACAGTATTAAATGTCTTTTTTTTTCAAAGGAAAAATGAGGAACCGAATGCTGTAATTTATACTTGCCAACAGACAAGATAAAATAAAAAGTTAATGATGTAATACCAGCTGATTCAGAAAACAAATAAACAAAAACTTATTCCTGTTACTGAGAAAAATGCAATTTTTTTATTGTGACTGATGACTGATTAACATTTATAGATTCCTCTGACTGAATACTAAGCATAGCTTTAATGTTTAATGTCTTAGCTAGACCTAAAGACAGCAGTTTATTTCTGAGAATACTAAGTGATAAAGATGAGCACAGTAGAAAAAATATTTTTTTATCAAAATAATCTACCAGTCATAAATAATATTTTGAAAGATTAGTAGATGAAGCATTGGAAGACTTGGATGTAAGACTGGATGTGATAGTTGCTGTGTGATTTTTGTAAGGGTTCTTAAATTCCTTAGACTTTAACTTCTAATCCATCAGTCAGGTAGATTTAGGTCACTTATTAGGGTCTGGGGGAGGCAATAAAATGTATTGGCTAAGAATGGATTATATTTTCTGGGACCAAATCCTAACTTTTCCCCTTTCTGGATGAGTGAATGCTGACATCAACCTATAAATTTCCTATGATTATGTTACTTTGAATGACCATTAAGGATGACAGCATTCATATACATGTCTCAAAATTATAGAAAAAGTCAATGAGATCATGGAGGAGTGGAAACAGTGGTGACAAGGGAGTGATCTATCTATGCCTGCAGGAAACTTCAGCCCCTGAGGAAGTAATTTAGGACCCAAAGACCTTGGTATTCCCCAGAGCTAGATTTCCCCCCAGCCAACTCACTGCCTATGAATTCTGCACCTTGGGAGTAGTTGCCAGCTAACTCCAAGTCTTGTACTTCATTTTGTCTCCCCTTGGCATGTGGCAGCAGAGGCACTGAACAACTGACAGACCTGACTGTGGATAAGGCCAGTACCCAGAGAAAAGATAAGCATGGAGGATTTGCACCTTCATCAAGAAACAACAGATCTGGCCAGCGTGCTAGCACAAAGGCCTATTGTCAGCCACACCCAGAGTGAGCCTCTGAAAAGGAGACACTAGCTACAAGGGTCTACATACCAACAACAAACTGCATGAAGCTAGTGCTTTCCACTAGTCAACCCATAAACCTCAACACACACACACACACACACACACACACACACACAAAACCTCTCCCCCAAAAAACCAAACAAAGAAAAAAATAAACCTAAGAAGACATGCTAAGTTGAGCAGTTATTCATTTACCAGCTACCTTTATGATTGCTCAGGAAATCAGATGAGAGACTACCCTTGCACCCTTGGTGTGACACTGAAGACTATAACGAGAGAATTGCTTATGTCACTTTTCAACTGACTATGAGCAACCTACAGTGAAGCAACATCTCCTGCTTGGGAAAAGGAGGCAGAACTAAATGTAGGCTATTGGATTTTAGAATTTCTTTGAGTCCATTTCTATCATCCTATTTGTACATTTTAGAAAGGTAATGTTTATATTCTGCAATTGTATATTGGAAATGTTTAACTTTATTTTCATTTGTGCAGGGGCTCATAGCTAAAAGTTTGCCTTAAATCTCAGGGGAGACTTTGGACTTGGAATTTTCAGCAGTGCTGAAACTATCAAGACTTTGGCAACTTTTAGAAATAGATAGACTATGTGACTTTTTCATGAAGGAATTTTCATGAGCCAGAGGAGGAATGTCATGACCTATCTCTAGATGTCCCTCCAAAGCCTCATTCAGTCATTGGTGGGACTTATTCTAGGGTGTGTGATGCTGAGATTAAATTGTGTAATACTGGGATTAAGTGTACAATGCTGAAATTAAAGGTGCTCCACTCTGAGTATGAGTGCTATTCTCTCAAATGGCCTGTAGTATGGATGGAATAAAATAGAAAGAGGGCCACTATTGCTTGTTTGCTACTTTCCTCCTTTTCAGGCTTCTACCTGCCATGAACTGTTTCTCCTCTGTGATGTCCCTCTGCCATGTCACCCAGCTGTGGAGCCAGCCAAATATGAACTGAAACCTCTACAAATTGAGCTAAACAAATTTTTCCTCCTTTAACTTTGAATGTTGCATATTTTGTCTCAGCAATGAGAAAAAGTAAGTATACAATATATATTGTATACTTCTAAAAGTAGAAGAAAAGATTTTGATTTTTCATCATAAAAATTTTATTTGATGAGATAAATATACTTAATCTGATTTAAATATTATATTTAAATATATAATATTTACATATTATATAATATATACATATATTCACATGGTATACTGTTAGTATACAAAAGTATTACATTTTTTATTTTTTTAATTTAAAGAAAAAATTTTGAAACAGAAAGAGGGTAGAAATAATACAAAATCTCAACAACAAAACAAAACAAAAAACAAAAATAGTAACCACTAAGAAATCACTAGTTGCTAATTACATATTTTCCTCTTAGAAGTAGTTGTTCAAGTTACAAAAGTAAAGCATCCAAGTATTGAGACTGCAATCAGTTTTGTTCATCCATCCAACTAAAACTTTAGCAACATGGTTATTAATCCCACACACTCAAACATACATGTAGTTATATCCTTTAGAATACTTTTTTCCCTTTTTTAAAACAATAACTATAATCCATTCTCGTAAAATACTTAGAATTTCTACACATGTATAAGTCTCTACACATATACCTAGCCTTTCTGTATTAGAGGGAGAAACAAATCAAAACAAGTCAACAATACAAATTCCTAGAGAAACATGAAATGAAAAGGACATATAAAACCACAATACTAGGTGATCTATGATAGTTACTATGATGTCTCTTGTTATTTTCAATAAAATTGTCTATATCATCAAACATAGTATAATTAAACTTAGCATTGTACTACACTATTAATAAAATCTAAACATTGGAGACATTATAGGACTTCAAAGGCAGTTAACAATCAAACCAGAATGGGTATCCTATTGAATCCTGTCATCTTCAGTGTAGTTGCTCCTACTCTCAGACTCGACACTCTCAAGCATACCAGATTCAAATAAAATCAGTCAGGATAAAACAGCTATATAACCAATCTTCTCTGTCTTATCTCTGCCATGCCATTTTTCTGTCATTGTTTGTTTACTTTTCTCCTTCATTCCACTGTCTGCCCCTTTCTTTGAGGCCTTTCTGCCATTGTTCCTGGAACCCTGGTAATTTTCTTCTCTCTCTCTAGAATGTGCTTCTACTGAAGCACATTCATTCATTCATTCTTTGCAGGGTTGGATTGGTGGTCACAAACTCCCCCAGTTCCTCTTTGTCATGGAACTATCTTCTCTCTCCATTAATTTTGAGAGACAGTTTTGCAGGGTACATCATTCTGGATTGGATGTTATTTCCTTTCAGGGCTTGGAATATTTCACTCCAAGCTCTTCTTGATTTGATGGTTTGCATTGAGAAATCTGCTGTGATTTTAATGAGTTTTCTTTTATAGGTAATCTGTTTCTTTTCTCTGACTACTTTTAATATTCTGTTCTTGTGATGGATTTCTGGGAACCTGATTATTATATGTCTGGGTGTAGATCTGTTTTCGTTGTAGCTGGCTGGAGTTCTGTATGCCTCATTTATCTGAACTTCACTTCCGTTACCTATGTTTGGGAAGTTTTCCTTAATTATTTCTGTGAATAGACTTTTTATTTTGTTTGTATTTGTTGCTGCATCTTCATTCACATATTTTATTATTAGGTTATAAATCCTCTTATCATCTTCTAGCCTTTGTATCATTGCTTCCTGGTTCCTTGATATTTTTAAGAGTTCCTTCCTTTCATGAGCATACATTGCAAATCTATCTTCAAGTTTTGAAAGTTTGTCTTTAATGTCTATTAAAAGGTTTTGCCAGGTTTCAATGGAGTTTTTAATTTCCTGATATTCTCTTTCAATCTGTTTCATATATTCTAGGTTTTGTTTATATTCTTCATCAAAGGCTTCTCTCCTTTCTCTGGGTTCCTCTATTCTTTCATTTGTGTCTACTTGAGGATTACCCAGGACTTCTTTTATTAATCTTCTTATATCTTGCTTCACCTGAGTTAGAATTTCAGATTTAAATTCATCGATGAGGTCACAGAGGTATTTCTTTATTTCTGATGAGGCTGTCTCTGACATTACAGGTATACTGCTCTCAACTTCCTCTGCATTTACCTCTGCTGGACTCACTTTCCCTGGTTCCACAGTTGGATACCTTTTGCTGTTTCTCTGTCTGGTCACGTTTCTGGCCCCTTTCAGATGGGTAGATGGTGGAGGTCTCTGGGCCTTTCATATTGCTTACAGTTTTTCTGCAGCACACTTGCTAGGGAAGTGCCACCCATCAGTCCGCTGCGGATCTGTGAGGTGCACACTGAGAGCCATTCCCTCCCCCTATGTCAGTCAACCAGTCTATGCTTCAGCAGGTTCATGTGTTCCCTGGGGATGCCACTGGCCCAGAACAGCCTTGTCCCCGGCTATTGGGTTTCAACCAGGGGCCTGGCCCAGCCCAAGCAGATCCCACCAATCTGCTTTGGACTAGGGGTCGTCGGCAGATGCCGCCTCGGGTTTTGATTCAAGCTGGCCCTATCCAACTCCAAAATGTCATCTAGCCGGTCCTCCCACTCTGGGGAATCCAGTTCCCGTCATTCACCAAAGTTCGTGCAGCTTGACTGGCTGTTTCCACTCCCTGCTGCAGTGCCTCCTCCAGCTGAGGGTCTGGAGGTCACCAACCCACGCTCTTGGCAGGGCCGTGATCTCAACTCAATTGTGAGTCACCTGACTCTTAAGATGTGCTGGTACAGTGACCAGGGCTTGCCCAGCTCCAGCCCTCCATCCACACTTCTTCTTCTCTCTTTTTTTTTTTTCTTTTTTCTCAGTTTCTTCCTGGGTCGTGAGAATTCCTCTCCTTTTGTCTGGCTTTCTCTATGTTGTCAGATTCCAGCATCTAAGTTTTTTTTTTTTTCAGAGAGGCTCTCTTATCTTGCCACCACTCAGTCGGCCATCTTGCAATCCTTATGTTTGTTATTTTTATGTTTAAAAATAATAATACATTACCACAAAAGTAAAATGATACATGGAAGTTTCAAATATTATTTTGGGCTTTTTACATGTATTATTTTACCACATCATAACATCCCACTGAAAGATAGAATCATATACAAAGAGAAATAAATCTACTGAAATGGTATAAATTTCTGAAAGATATAAAGTAATTGAGATTTTGCTGAAAAACAAAAGAGAGAGGAATCTGTATTCTACACAAGTGTAAAGGAGAACTCAGAAAGTCGTATCATCAGAGAGGATCCAAAATGCCTGCTCCCTATTTACTCAACTTAATGCCCAACTCCACAAGTTACACATACTCATCACATACCCATAGGTTAACATTTACTTTCTCACTCAAGGAAAAGGCCAATCATAACAATAGATCATTATGATGACAAATGTAAATGAGCTCTTTCTTCATCTAGAGTTTGAGAGATAGCAAATGAACCAAAATCTAAATATTGTTAAGAAACCATCTCTTTAAATATAGTGTAAAGACATAAAACCAAATAATGGATATTTGTGATAACAAGTATCTTGTACAGAAAATAAGTAACAGTAACTGGGTTTTGGTGTGTTTATTCCCTGTTCTGGGACTTTCACTGAGATACGTGATCCTTTGGCTTGTGAAGGAAACAAATGGAACTGTTAGGCAGCAACCACCTTAGCCCCAGAAATCTCCTGTGGTTTACTTCAGGTTTCAAAAAGAGTGATGCTCTCTTATGTACTCTGTGTATTTTTGCTGTCAGCTTCATTTAAATTTTATAAATATTTCAAAAATAATTATCTAGAGCTTCATGTGTGTCAGCCACTATGCTATACAGTGTGAAAGGTAAAATAATAGTGGGATTAAATTGTAATTTAAAAATAAAAAATAGTACTATATGTGGCTAAATGTAGTCAAAGGAGCCAAAAACTGCTTTAAATGAGTCTTCTATTGTTAATGAAAAATTTTGAAGTGCTGTATGGAAACTGTGACAGTTGGAAAGATGTTTAAAAAGAATACCATTTCAATTATAAATAAAAAGGGGTATTTGAAGGGGAGCATGGGAATTCTCCATTACACATGTTTGTATAAGCAAAGGCATGTGCTTGAAAGAATGACCTTTCAGTAATTCATTTATTTATAAATGCATTCTATTAGAAGGATGAGACAGGGGAAAAATCAGAGTTAAACCAAAGGTTTTGTAGAAGGGACATTAAATAAGGTAAGTCAAATGCAAAGATTAAAGAAGATGATGATACATAGATGACAAGTGGATGATAGATATGATAGATGATAGAGATATACATATAAAATGTATATATCATATTTTCATACAATCTGGTGGTAAAGACAGCCATGAAATATATTGAGGAGGTAAGTGATTTAATTAGAATTCATTAATTGAAGAACCATCTGACAATAATTCTTGGTAAGTAACAAAGTACCATCAGGATGAGGTAGATAAATGACTGGACATTGTGAAATACACATATCAGTATGCTTTTGAATGAGGAGTTCATTAGGAATTCATCATCAGTAGGAATGTGTAAGGAATTTCAGAATTGAGAGGTGAATGGCAAAGGTAGTATGAAAATGAGTCAGTACATTTAAAGACTATGAAGTACAGTGAAAGCCAGCCTTCAAATAATTTTGGGTCACAAAACATTAAAATGTTTATTCATTTTCAGGTCTTCCCAGGCACTCATTAGACACTGTTATGGTTGATACACTGTGTTAATTTGAGAAGTTTATAAGTTTAACTGAGAGACTCAGTAGGGAGCCAGGATCCTTACTTTGTAAATGTCCTCATCCTGTGCAATAAGAGGGTAAAGAGATTTTGTGAGTGCAACACGGGCCCTGGGGCAGGGGTAGGGTGGTAGGGAAGTGAGGGTGGTGGTGGTTATGTACAATATAACTGAAAAAAAGAGACTTGCTCTTTCCTTTTTTGGCTCTGACTGCTGCTTTGAAGAGGTACCCCAGTGCCATGCCACCCTGCCTTGGAGCCAGCTGATTATGGACTAAAGCCTCCACAAACAGTGAGCTAAATACACACTCCTTTCCTACATTTTGAGTGTCAGGTGTTTTGTCCCAGCAATGAGAGAAAAGTAACCCAGACAGATACTCATTTTAGATAAAAACAGTAAGACCAAATGCTCCCAAGATGATACTTTTATATGTATCATCAAGGAGAGCAAGAACATGGGAATTTTCCACTCTTGATATTGGAGTTCTATGTAAATAAATTTTGTCAGCAATATTGCATATTCATTTGCAAGTAGCACAGCTGAGTTGGAATCCCATGGCCTTTGAAGCATCAAACTGGAGTCACATCCCTGCTAAAGCTGCTAAGGATTGGGATAACTCAAGCCCATGATCACTGAGGCCTGACTGTCACTGAGATTTTTTTCAGAATCTAAGACCTCTGCAGCCAGTCTTCAGCAATGTAGGTGTAAAATCGTATCTATCTCACAAGGAGCTTGTGTCTCATCTGGTACCAGAGTAAATCTAGAACCTCGGTTCACAGGGATTTGCTTGTATTCATGAACTGTCTTTCCAGTATAGAGTTTTAGAGTGATTGGCCTTACACTGGGTCTCATACAAAATACTATGCTTATTTCCTTCTCTGTCTCCCAAGCAGACATTATCTGTCTCCATGGTGTGCTGCCTGGATTTGAGGGTGGGGCCACACTGATAATGTAAAGCTTATCCTATTGGCTTCAATGAGTCTTCCTATCTTTATGATATAATCAGATTCTGTGATTTCTGAACTTATTTGTTTACCTATTGTGAAGGTATCTTCATGTTTGTGATTGTTCAAATTGATGTTTCTGTAGGGGCATGATCACTAAGAATCCCATTCTGCCATCTAATTTCACCTACTTGAAAACCACCCATTCTTTTAATGTCTTTTTTTGATATCTCTTTATCTTTTTTTGATGAAGCCTTTGTTCAAATCTTTTGTCAGTTTTTTTTCTTTTTTAAAATTTTATTTAAAGAGAAAAAAAGCAAAACAGAAAAAGGGGTAGAAACAATACAGAATTTCAGAAAAAAATAAGCAATAAGAAATCACCAGTTGATAAATTACATATTGTCTTCTTAGACATAGTTATTAAAGTTACAAAATTAAAGAATACAAAGTGGACATTCAAACAGTGAGACTGCAAAGAAGTTCAATGATCCAGTAACAACTTAGCAACATGGTTATCAATCCTACACACTTAAACATATATGCAGCCATGTCCTCTAGAGCATTTTCTTTTCTTCTTTTTACTTTTTAAGTCCATTATCTGTTTAGTTATATCCTGTTTCAGGTTGCTCAGTACCTTACTGACTTGTTTTGTTGTTATTTACTTTTTAATCACCTTATATAGTTCTGTTGCCTTGTTTTTGAGTTTCTCCTCATCCATGCTCCATGGATCAGCTTTGGTGGAGTTGGGAGTTTTTTGGAGGTATTTTGTTACTTTGTTATCTACTTTTTTTTTGAAGGTAGCAAAATACAGCAGAACAAGACATAACAAACCCATGCGACTGCAGTGCAGTGAAACTACCACAGAACCTCACAGCAGGTCACCAGGACACGAGCAATAGGCACAATAGTACATCCCATTCTGTTCACATTAGCTGTCCTTTCAATCAGGTAGAGGAAAATGGAAGGAAATATTGAACTTATAAAAACAGAATATTGAGTAGAGCAGTACCATTAATCAAAACTGAGCAAAATAGTGATAAAAATATTTGCCTTCAAAGAGGATGGTAGAAGGAAATCCTCCTTACTTGCCATGATGCATGCATTCATCCTCCCATCTTTTGTCAATTTTTAAATTCATTATTTAGTTTGCTTTTTATCTTGATAAAGGATTCATATTCTGGAGATAAGTATTTATCAAATTATGATTTGCATATATTTTCAGGGATCATGACCACCTTTCCTTTCCACAAAATCATACTGGTCCATTTCACTGATGATATTAGGTTGATTGGAATCCATATACTGATATAAGAATCCATTGTATTTGCATACCAGAGGAGTTGAAACATATCCATTAATCTTCTACCTCAGTGAAATTACTATGGCCCAGTGATGTGTGGGGTATATTGAGATATCTCTTCTAAGGTTATAGATAAGATTTTGCATATGGTTCCTCTTACAACTCAAAACAAAGCATATACTTGTGGGCCTTTTTATATTATAGAAGCCACATTTTCTTATATGAGTTATTTGACCCATTGATGCCGTGATCCAAATTTTGATTTTTTAGAGTTCAGCCCAGAAGGAAGCCTTATTATGTTGGGTCTAGTTGCTGTGTTTTGGGCTAGTGAGCCTTTGGAAGTCTTCCACAGGTGAATTGCAGGCTAAATCCTTAGAATTTGAAGCAAAGCCTTTGTACCTTCTGAAGGCAAGTATTCTCCTTTGGATAAACAGTTCTTAGCTTGCCATGGGGTCTTTGTAGAGGTCAAGCATTTGACCAAGGTCAAACATGCAATCATGCACTTTGAGCCACCCCTCATGAACTCTGTATTATCAGACACACCAAAACATAAAGGTAAACATGTAAAGCAGTGTAGTATAATCAAAAGAAATGTGATTAAAAGTTAGGCCTAGACAGGTTCTGTGGCAAAAGTAAAGTTACATGCTTGAGTGGCTCAAATTTCCATAACTTCCAATATTGCTATATTTAATTTTCTCTCCAACCGAGCATCAGTGGTTTCATATGGCATTCACAAAATCAGTAAATAGAAGAAAGGAAAAGTTATACCTTTTCAAGTATTTGTTCTGTAACATATGGAGGAACCATCCAAATTTAGATAGCCCCATTACCATAAACTATTTCTGAAATATCCCTGCAGCACAGTAATGATAAAAAATACTACTACCATACAGCAATTTGAGCACCCATTTGTTTAATCACTTAGACCAAATATTTTGAATGAATCAATGGGTTCTGATCAATATTTGTCTGTGTGATCAGTAAATAAGAATAAATATGCTTGAATGATTGCTTGAAATAAAATTTGGAGCAAAAATATTTGGTTAACCTGTTTTAAAGGCAATAAAGATAGAGATTATAATATTTCAGTATTGAGTGAGGAAAGTCAGGGGTGATCTAAAATGAATAACTTATTACACTTAAAGATATAGAATTAGTTTGTTCCAGTTTCAAGGGACAAAACATTCTTTTCTTATTTAAAGAGAAAAAAAAACAGAAAAAAGGTGGAAATATTACAGAATTTCAAGAAAAGAAGATAAACAGTAAGAAATCACTAGTTGATAAATTACATATTGTTCTTTTAGAAATAGTTTTGCAAGTTACAAAATTAAAGCACAAAAAGTAGACACTCAAGCAGTGAGAGTGCAAACAGATCTGTTCAAAAATCCAAAAAGAACCTAGAAATATGGTTATCAATCCCACACACCTAAACATACATGCAGCCAAATCTTTTATAGCACTTACTATTTCCTCTTTTTTTACAATTGCAATTATACATTTTAAAAATTTTATTTAAAGAGAAGAAAAGCAAAACAAAAAAGGGTAGCAACAATACAGAATTCTAAAAGAAAGAAAGAAAAAGAAATAAAAAAAAGGAAAATGAGAAAAAGCCCCACTAAGAAATCAGTAATTTATAAATTACATACTGTCATCTTGGATGTACTTGTTCAAGTTACAAAGTTAAAGGGTACATAGCAAACTTTCAAACAGTCAGACTACAAACAGTTCCGCTCAAAGATCCAACAAAGATTCAGCAATATGGTCATCTATTTTACACACTCAAACATACATGCAGTTATATCCCTTAGAGCACTTTTCTCTGCCTCCTTTTTTTACAATAGCAATTACACATTTTGGTTTTATTAAACTTGTATTATTATTTACTTTTTACACTAGAGACACAATATGATATTTATAAATATGATTCTTATTTATTTCATTAATGAGGATAGTCTCAAATTGTCTCCATTTACCTATGAAGGCCTTAAGATCATCATTTTTTATAGCTGAGTAATATTCCGTTGTATAAAAATGCCACATCTTTTTCATCCACTCTGCAGTTCATGCGCATCTTGGTCATTTCCAGGATTTAGCTATCACAAATTGTGCAGCTATGAACGTGGGTGCAAATATATCACTGTGATATGAACTTTTCAGTTCTTCTGGGAAAATACCCAGGAGGGGAATAGCTGGATTGAATAGGGCTTCCAATCCGAGTATTCTGAGAATTCTGCATATGGATTTCCATAATGGTTGCACCAGTCTACATTCCCACCAACAGTGGAGCAGTGTTCCTTATTCCCCACAGCCTCGCCAACATTTGTTATCAGTTGATTTCTTGATGGCAGCTATTCTTTCCGGAGTGAGATGGAATCTCAAAGCTGTTTTAATTTGCATTTCTCGAATGACCAGTGATGGTGAAAATTTCTTCATGTATTTATTTGCCATTTGTATCTCTTCATCTGAGAAATGTGTGTTCATCTCAGATGCCCATTTTTGGAGAGGGTCTTTCAATTTGAGGGGCTTAATGTTTTTCAATTCTTTATACATTCTGGACACAAGCCCTTTGTCTGAGGGGTTGCTGGCTAAAATTCTTTCCCACTCTGTGGGTTTTCTTTTCACTCTGTTGGTGATTTCCTCTGAAGTGCAGAAACTTTTCAATAATATGAGATCCCAGTTGTTGATTCTTTGAAGTGTTTCCTGTGCAGTTGGCATTTTGTTCATGAATTCTCTGCCTACCCCTATGTCTCCAAGATTTCTACCTACCTTGTCTTCTTCCACTAGATTTACTGTTTCGGATTTAATATTTAGGTCTTTGATCCATTTAGACTTTAGTTTTGTGCATGGTGATAGGTTTGGATCTAGTTTCAGTCTTTGGCATGTAGAGAGCCAATTTTTCCAACATCATTTGTTAAAGAGACTATCCTTCTTCCAGTGGACATGTTTAGCCCCTTTGTCAAATATCAGGTGGCCGAGTGTCTTTGTAGTTGTGCTTCCATCTTCTAATCTGTTCCATTGATCCTCAGGTCTATTTCTTTGCCAGTACCAAGCTGATTTTATCACTGTGGCTTTATAGTACTGTTTCCAGTCAGGAATTGAGATGCCTCCTGCCTTGCTTTTGTTGCCTAGAATCACCTTTGCTATTCTAGGTTTCTTCTGTTTCCAAATGAATTTTAGTAGTGTTTTCTCTAGATCTGTGAGGTATGTCAATGGTATTTTGATTGGGATTGCATTAAATCTGTATATCAGTTTTGGGAGTATGGCCTTTTTCACAATGTTGATTCTTCCTAACCAAGAGCAAGGAATGTCCTTACATTTTCTAATATCCTTTTCAATCACCTTTTTCAGCATAGTATAATTTTCAGCATATAGGTCTTTTATATTTTTAGTTAGGTTGATTCCTAAGTGTTTCATTTTTTTACATGTTATTGTATAGGGCAATATTTCCATAATTTCTCTCTCAGTGAGTTTTTTGTTTGTGTACAGAAATGCTATTGATTTTTGAGCATTGACTTTGTATCCAGCTACCCTGCTAAACTTGTTTATTACCTCTAGTAGTCTTTTAATGGAGTTTGTTGGGTCTTCTATATAGAGTATCATGTCATCTGCAAATAGTGATAATTTAACTTATTCCTTTCCTGTCCTTGTTCCTTCTATTTCTCTCTCTTGTCTGATTGCCCTGGCTAGTGTTTCCAGAATGATATTGAAAAGGAGTGATGATAGTGGACATCCTTGTCTTGTTCCTGATTTTAAAGTGAAAGCTTTCAGTTTTTGTCCATTTAGTATAATTTTGGCTGTTGGTTTGTCATAGATGGCCTTTATAAGGTTGAGGTAGACACCGTGTATTCTGAGTTTCTGATGGGTTCTTATCATGAACATGTGTTGTACTTTGTCAAAAGCTTTTTCTGCATCTATTGAGATGACCATGTAGTTTTTGTTTTTGGCCCTGTTAATGTGGTGTATTACATTTATTGATTTGTGTATGTTAAACCATCTCTGCATTCCTGGAATGAACTCCACTTGGTCAAGATGTATAATCTTCTTGATACTTTGCTGCATTCTATTTGCCAGTATTTTGTTAAGAATCTTTGCATCAATGTTCATTAGTCAGATTAGCCTATAGTTCTCTTTTTTTTTTGGTTGGATCTTTCTCTGGTTTTGGTATCAGAGTAACACTTGCCTCCAGGAATGATTTAGGGAGGATTGCTTTTTTCTCAATTTCACTGAAGAGTTTAAGGGGTACTGGCATGAAATCTCTAAATTTCTTGTATAATTCAGCTATGAATCCATCAGGACCTGGGTTTTTCTTTATTGGTAAATTTTTAATTACATTTTCAATTTCAATAGCTGATATTGGGTTGTTCAAAATTGCTATATCTTCTTGGTTGAGCTTTGGTAGTTCATATGTTTCTAGAAATCTGTCCACTTCCTCTGTGTTTTCCACTCTATGTGAGTAGAGATTTTCAAAGTAGGTATTCATGATCTTTTGAATTTCAATTGGATCTGTAGTAATTTCTCCCTTTTCAGTTCTGATCACATGAATTTGGTTTTTTTCTTTCTTTCTCTTGATAAGGTTAGCTAGAGCTTTGTCAATTTTGTTTATTCTCTCAAAAAACCAGCTTTTTGATTCATTAATTCTTTGTATTTTTTTTTTAGTTTCAATTGCATTGATTTATGCTTTAATCTTTACAATTTCTTCCCTTCTATGAGCTTTGGGGTTAGCTTGCTCTTCTTTTTTTAGAAGCTTGAGATGGAGCATTAGGTTGTTTATCTGTGTTTGTTCTGTTTTCTTGATATGACAATTTATTGCTATATATTTCTCTCTGAAGACCACTTTCATTGCATCCCACAGGTTACAGTATGTTGTTTCTATATTTTCACTGATTTGTAGGTATTGCTTTATTTCTTCTTTAATTTCATCTGTAGCCCACTGGTTGTTCAAAAGGCTGTTATTTAATTTCCATGTATTTATGCAGGTTTTACAATTTCTTTTACCATTAATTTCCAGTTTCAGTGCACTATGGTCAGATATTATGCATGGTATGATTTCAATACCTTTGCATTTACTTAAGAATGTTTTATGGGAATATATATGGTCTATTTTGGGGAATGTCCCATGTGCAGCTGAGAAGAATGTGTATTCTGATGTGGATGGGTGGAACACTCTGTAAACATCTACTAAATCCAATTGTTCACAGGTTTGATTCAGTTCTGTTATTTCTTTTCTGACTTTTTGTCTAGTTGATCTATCTCTTTGTGACAATAGGCTGTTAAGATCTCCTGTTATAATTGTGTTCTTGTGTATTTGGTTTTTCATGTGCATTAGTATCTGTCTTATATAGTTGGGTGCTCCTGTATTTGGCACATATATATTTATATTTGTTAGTTCTTCCTCTTGAATTGTACCACTAACAAGTATGTAGTGACCTTCTTTATCTCTTTTAATCATTTTAGGTTTGAAGTTCAGGTTGTCTGCACATAGAATAGCTCCCCCTGCTTTTTTCTGGGTTCCTGTTGCATGGAATACTGTTTTCCATCCTTTGACTTTTAATCTATGAGTTTCCTTTTGGGTCAGAAGTGTTTCTTGTATACAGCATATTGTGGTGTCCTGTTTCTTGATCCGTTCTGTCAATCTATTTCTTTTTATAGGTGAATTGAGGCCATTTATATTTGTCAATATCACTGATATGTACCGGCTTGACTTTGCCATGTTATGTTACAGTTGTTTCTTTCTGCTTTTCATCTAATTTAATTGCTTATCCTACCTGGTGGTTTCTTTCTGTTGTTGTTTTGAGGACTGTGGTCATTTTTATCTCTGTCTAGTATGTCTTTCAGTACTCTTTCTAGGGTTGGTTTGGTGGACATGAATTTCTTCAGTTGTTCTTTGTCATGGAAGTATCTTGTTTCTCTATTAAATTTGAATGAAAGTTTTGCTTGGTACATCAGTCTGGGTGGAAGGATGTTTTCTTTCAGGTCTTGAAATACCTCACTCCAAGCTCTTGTTGACTTGAGGGTTTGTGCTGAAAAGTCTTCCATGATTCTAATGGGCTTTCCTTGATAGGTGAGTTGTGTCTTTTCTCTGACAGCTTTTAATATTCTGTTTTTATGCTGTATGTCTGAGATCTTAATTATGATGTGTCTGGGTGTGGATTTATGTTGATTGTGACTGTTTGGTGTTCTATTTGCCTCACTTATCTGCATATCAGATTCTTTCCCCATGTTTGGGAAATTTTCTGCTATTATTTCTGTAAATACTTTATGTATGTCATTTGCCTGCACTCCTGTATCTTTGCTAATGCCCATTATTTTTATATTGTTACTCTTGGCATCATCATGAAGCTTCTGGATTGTCATTTCATGCTGCTTTGTTATTTTTAAAAGTTCTATCCTTTCCTGGTCACTAATTGTGATCCTGTCCTCAAGGTCCAAAATGTTATCCTCAGCTTCCTTTAGGTGGTTTTGCATGCTTTCAATAGAATTTTTTGTTTCTTTAATGTCTCTTTGTGTTTGTTTCATGAATTCTGCTTGCTTTCTGTATTGTTCATTCAAAGTTTCAATCAGTTTCCCATGCTCATGTACTTATTTTTCTAGTTCTTCTTTAGTTGCATTCAACAACTCCTTTACTAAAGCTGTTATTTCTATGTTTACATGGGAGAGTACTTCTAATTTGATTTCTTCTATAGCCTGTTGCAGTTGTTTTTTTATTTCACTCACTATCTTTTCAGAGATTCCCATGGTGTTACTTTTGGTGTCCTCTATTTCAATGTTTCCTATACTTGCTTCTGGTGAACTATATGTTTGAGACTGCATTTTGCTTTTTTGTTTTGTCATTTTCACTCTGCCTGATGTTTTCTATGTGTAGGAGGGGATCACACACACTCTTTTCAGACTCCCCAAAGTCTTACAGTTTTGCAGGGGGTTTTACTACTGGCCCTATTTATCCCCTGTACACCTCTATTTTAGGGACATACTCACTACACTGATACTTAATCCTCTGTAGTCCAAGGTTCACCACCTGGGAGCAAATTCCAAATTTTTTCACATTAACTGGAGCCTGCTGAGGTCTTCTGATGTTCCAGGTGGGAGGGCGTGCCCAGCCGAAGCAGTTCAGTGCAGTTTTCAGTCTTGGGTGGGCCTCCTCGATGTTCCTGGTGGCAGGGCAGGCCTTCAGGAGAGGTTCCAGGCAGCCTATGCCTGATGTAGGCTTCTGCTGAGTTCCTGGTGGCAGGGCAGGCCCATGGTGGAGGTTTCAGGCAGTTTACACCTGACACAGGCTTCTGCTAAGTTCCCAGTGGCAGGGCGGGCCCACCGTGGAGGTTGTAGGCAGCTTACCCCTGATGTAGGCTTCAGCTAAGTTCAGGACAAAACATTCTGACTCTTACTCATTTTCATGCTCTCTGTAACTACTGACTACACAGTTTGAGATCTTTTCATAGCAACATTGTTTTAACTTTGTAATACAAAGTTAAAGTTTGTCATTGGAAAGTCCATCTTCCACAACCTTTAAATTTAATGAATTTCTATATTTTACTAGTTCAAGTTTTTTAATTCATAGAAGGTTGAGACAATTTCCTTTCTATTCTGTCACTTTTCTTGTCTACACCCATAAATCTTAATTTTTGATGTAATCTGTTACCTTTCCCAGCTAATGAAGATTTTAAGGTTACCCAGCAACATAAAAATGTATCATTGGAAACAAAAGATTTTTAATAGTCAGGGAAAAACAACTTTTCTCTTCTTGCTCATTGGAACACACTGAACTTAATGTATACTCTAATTTTTTTTTTTATACTGAGGATTGAACTCATGACCTCACACTTGCCAGGCAGGCATTTATGTTGCTGAACTAAATCCCTGGCCTTCCTCTAATTACTTGTTGCTGCCCCCAATTTATAATTTCCTTCTTATTGTTATTTCTCTTTCCCATTTCTGTTTATTTCTCAGTGTGATATATAAACTTACAAAAGTGAAATCCACCATTTCCTGATCAAGGAAAATAAACAGCCTTTCAGTGGACAATAGAATTCATGAGATTTGCCTGTGGAGTAAGCATGATGTAAGTCTCCAACTTATATTCTTGCAGACACCATACTTAAGTCATGATCAGAGGACATTCACAGTCTTAGCACTAAATTCATTTGTAAAATCACATGAAAGAGCAAATGAGTCTGCAAAAATGTTTTTGTGTTCCTCTTTTAATTATCATAATTTAAACACCTAATTAAATTTCCTTATATGATCCTGAATGACAGATACAAATCTTTAATGTAGTTTATCAGATACTAATAACTTAAGCTATGACTGTTGTACTTGCAATATAAGGTAACATTTGCCAAAAGTTAACCAAACCTAACTTGCCTGAATTTGTAACTATTTTAAGGAAAATATATTGTAGAATAAAATCTAAACATTTCCCCTTAACGCTTTTGATAGGGACTCTATTACTTTCTTATTTCTCAGGCTGTAGATGACTGGATTTAACACAGGAATTATGACTGTGTAAAATAACGAGTCCATCATATCTTGACCATCTGCTTGTGAAGATGCAGGGTGCATATACATGAAGACAAGACTACCATAATATAAAGACACAGATAGAAGATGAGATCCACAGGTGGAGAAAGCTTTCCTTGTGCCTTTGAGAGACTTCTTTTTTAAAATTGTAAAGAGAACAAACATATAGGAGACAATAACAGTCACAATTGTGAATAATTGAATTGAACCTGATAAAATAAAAAGCATTAGATAATGAATGGAAGGATCTGTACAAGAAATTTTTAACAACGGTATAATGTCACAATAAAAGTGATGTATTACATTGGAATTACAGAAGGTTAATCTGAATAAAAGTCCCTCATGAGTTAAAGAATTAAGAAAGCCACCTATAAATGATAAAACTAATAGATGGATGCATAGTCTATTGGTCATAATAACCGGATAAAGTAAAGGCTTGCATATGGCAACATAGCGATCATAAGCCATTGCTGCCAAGAGAAAACATTCTATTGTGGCACTGGTTGCAAAGGAAAAAAATTGTGTCATGCATTCACAGAGTGATATCAATTTGCTCTTAGCTACCAAGTTTACCAGCATCTTTGGTGTCACAGTGGATGATAACCAAGTATCCACAAATGCTAAATTCCCAAGAAACAAGTACATGGGTATGTGAAGATGAGGGTCATTCCAGATGAGAGCAATGAGCCCAAGGTTTCCCACAATCGTGGTGAGGTATATTGCAAAGAACACCAGGAACAAGGGAATCTGCCATTCCAGTTGATATGGGAACCCTGTGAGAACAAACTCTGTCAGCAATGCTGTAGTTTTATTTTCCATATTGTCAATGGGTGTCCCTAGAAATGAAATGAAAAGAAAATAATATGTTGAAATATTTACAAGGTGAACGTTTTTGAAGACTTCAAATAAAATTATACACTTATAACAATGACTTCTTTAGATTTTAACTTATTGAACTATAATTACTAGAAACTATTTGGAGAGAACTGAAGAAATGAAATAATTATTTGAGTTTACTGAAATTTCAGAAATAAATAAAGGTATAATGAAGAACTATTCTACATATATGTTAAACTTATGTGAACACTAGAAAGATTCTGAAATTGACAAGTGGATTCAGGTTCAAGGAAAAGGTGCAAGAGTATTAAATAAATTGAAAGGTATGCAAAAGACATTAAACTTTAGTCTCTTGCCAATAGCCATGCACTATAACCACTTAAGACATAATTGATGGTGAGATAGTTTTTAAATAGTTGTTATTATAGAAAATACAGTAGAGGATGCAATGAGTGGAGACAGGATTCTGAGACAATAATCAGGAAGTTCTTTTTCATTGTCTAGGGATTTTAAATCAGATTGTATCTTGATTGCCTGGGGGGATCTTTATTACTAATTCACAGAACGTGAGAGATTACTATAGCAATAAATTACATAGCTCAACAATGAAGCCTTGAAATATGTATTTGTAAAATACTATGTATGATTCATAAGCATGCAAAGTGGCTTCTTCATGTTAAGGTATTAAGCATGATAAGTGGACCAAAAAAATTGACTCAACATGAATGCAGAGCCAGTAGGATTTCATGAAATATTAGGTGTGCAGAGAGTGGTCAATAAAAGAAGTAGAATCACATGATGAATTAAAATGGGAATGAGAACACAAATTCTTTGGCAGTTATGTGGAAGAAACATCATTTGAAAATCCAGATGAGATGCAATTAGTAGTACAACTATTATTTATGAACATATTGGTATGGGAGGCATTGGAGTAATTAAAAGCATAGTTAAGGATAACCTATATCTAGAAAATTATGCTAAAAGTAAAACAAGAATAATAGGAAATAAACTTACAAGTTCTATTAAACAATTTATAACATGTGTGTGCAATTTTTAGGTGGACAACACTTTGTACCCTTTCTTTCCACATAAACCCTGAAAATAGAGACTCAGTTTCTCAAAAACTAGAAACTCAAGTGCTTAATATTGTTGAATCTCGAGTGAGGAGTTTTAATCTAGGCTTGCCAAGTTGAATCAATCAATCATAGATTTGGAATGTGGAGAGAAGGAAACAAAGAATCAAGGAACAAAGGGAATTTTGGAATTGAAACCAAGACAGGAATATTTAGACCCCAGCAAACATGTACTGCACCAGACAATGGAATTGATAGTGAGCTTTGACATCCAAACTTTCCCCAGTCATCGTGACAGCCTTCACTGAGCTGGTATTGGGAAAAAATTTTGGCTGTTGACTAGTTGCCTTTGTTTATTCTGTTCTTGCTCATTTTTACAGCATATTCCTTCAATCTGCCTTGTCTTCTGTATAAGAACCAAAAATCCATGCAATAAATTAATTTCTTTTTGCACCTGGAGTCCATGTTCAAACAAAAGACAGACAAGAGAGAGATCAAAAAAGACAGTATGTGGAGAAATCTGAGAATCAGAAAGAAAACTTGAAAGTTGAATAATGTGGACATAAAGAGAAGAAATATTCCAAGGAAAGACATGGTGAACTACAGTGCTAAAGCCTAAAACAAATGTTATAGCATGATGATGGATGAACAGAAATCACTAATTATAAAAACTAGACAGTTTTCTTGGCTTCAGTGAGAGCATATTCCATTTGCGTATAGGATCAAGAACAGAGAATAACAAGAAGTAAATAGTAAAGAAATGACAAAGAGTGAGCCCTGCAAGTTACTTGAAGGAAGAACAGCTGGCATATTTACAAATCAAATAGATTTGTTTATGAAAATTTTAAATGATTTTCCCATTATAATTAGAAGTTTTTGGAAGAAGAGAAAAATGACAGGACATGTGGAACAGAAAATTTTTTGGGGAAAAGAACAAAAAGAAGTAAAATTAGAACAGAATGGAAAGGACATATCTGGGTAACCATAGAAAAGACAAACCAGAGAAAAGGTAGAAGTATCAGAGAAAGACTGAAACAGAATTGAAAGACTAACAAGCTTGGGGATAATTATGTATTTTAACCGTATAATTAATTTGAAACTCAATTATTTACTCTTCCTAAAAATTCTAAGTTTAATTTCCTGTGGAATTTATGTATGAAAGAAAGATTTGATTTTAAGTTTTTCTAACAACCATGCGTATTGGTGCACATTTATAATGCCAGAACCCAGTTGAAGCAGGAGTATTGCAATGAGTTTCATGCCAGCCTGGGCTACATAATGAGTTTTAGGCCAGCCTGAACTACACAGTGGGACCCTGTTTTAAAAACAAACAAACAAAGTTTTCTAACAAATTAAGTATTTATAATGTACTAGCACTGTCTAAAAGCTGTTTATGTATTTAAAAGTTATTTTATCACAGTTATTGTAGGGATTAGAACTGAGTTACACTGTAACATAAAAGTCAAAATGGCTGGCAGGTGGTCATTGAAGAACAGTTCTTCCTGAGCCATAGAAATTTGTAGACAGGGTAGGCTACCTTGCAGACAAAGTGTTGGAAATGGATAATGCTAAAGTTGGACAGTTTTATAATACTTTCTAATGTTAAGTGATACAGTAGTGTCCAATTTGTTGCAGCCCTGCAAATTTCAAAGGATTTAAAAAATTAATGACTACCCTCATCTGTACTAGTTCTCAAACAGAGGTAACATAGGTAGCTATTTTATTTATCCAGCCTTTAATCTTGAAAATAAAGTACTCAGATAATCCTTAATAGTTTTCCATTTCCATTTATCTGTTTTGACATTCTTAAACCTAAACTTAGCTTGTTATAAAATAAGCAGAAATTTTACTTTACTCCATAAAGAATAATTAATATTACATAAATATTGCATAAATAATTAATATTGCATAAATTATCTTACCCATAACTTGAAAGAAATTATGGTGATCTTTTAAAAATGTTAAGCTTTATAAAATAGAAAAATATAATTATAGCATAAGAGTGATAAAAATATAGGTAGAAATTCTTGGCACACTGATTCATTTTGGAGGCTTCATTTCCCAAGCTGAGAACATGCGTGTATGAATTTGTCTACCAAAACATGAGTCAACCACTTTTAAAACTGTACTCTTGCCAAAAGAGAAAGGACTGGGGAATTAAATTCCCCAAGAAAGCCCAAAGATTCCCTTTAGAGAACTGTTCTATTTGTCATTATGGATTTGGACAATCCCAGAAAACCTCAGTTTGTCCCACAGGGTATTACAGACTTTGAAATCATAAACATCAAGTCATTCTAGGCTGTGCTAGTTTAAGCAATTGATATTATACTGTATTTACTATTTTCTAACCCATGTGACATTTCTGATGGATTTAGGAAAGCTTTATACATACACTATGCTGTTCTGAGTGTTACAGTTTGCATGGTTTTGTTCAAGCTAATCAAAATACAAGCTTAATAAGGACAAAGTTTTGAATTCCCTCAGGATCTGACTACAAGTTGCTACAGGTAAAATTATAGTTCAAATTCTAGAAATATTTCTAGCTATGCCAGTTTAAGATAAAATCTAGTGAAAAGCTTTATTAGGAAATGTCCAAGGAAGAGGCAGAGGAACAAAGGAGATCTATGGGAGAAGACACAGAATTTTGCTTCTGAAACCTCATTATATACAAATTTCATGGAGATCTTGCGGAAATGCAGATTCACATTCAGCTGTTACCACTGGGGTCTGAAGAGTTTGTATTGCTAAGAGAGTGATGCCTGTAAACATAGGTTACATGCAGGAGATTTAGCAGAGTCTGGATCATTAGATAAGTAAAACATTGCAAATGGGATTATCATTTGGAGAGGAAAGGGAAGATCCAGGTGTGGCCAAGCCAGTAGCATAGATAACAGTACACAGGGCTTGGAGGTTAGGTCAGGACTTTTTTTTTGATTCTCCCAACATACTGCATTTGAGATTTTTTTTATTTTAAAAAGCAAAAACAAAGGATAGAAATGTTAAAGAATTTCCAAAAAATAGTAGGGAAATTAACATGAGTTAATATATTGCATATTGTTATCTTAGAACTAGTTGTTCAGGTTACAAGATCCAGGTACAAAAAATGATCAAACAATCAAACAGTGACAGCACAAGGTATTCTTTTTGATGAACTAACAGAGACTGGTAGTATAGTTATCCATCTTGCATAGTATACACACACAGTTATATATGTTAATCTAATACATATAATCTTTTCCTTTCTTCCTTTTCTCCTTTCCCCATCCCAGTCATTCTTTTCTTTTGAGCACTTTCTTTCTCTTTCATTATTACAGTATCTATTGCACATTTTGGGTCTTATCACTCTTTCAGTTTTTATTTTTTATTATTTTTTATACTAAGGAGACTAGTATAAAATGTGAGTTTGATTTATTTCACTCATGAGTATGGTCTCAAGTTGCCTCCATTTACTGTAAAAGCCTCAAGATTATCCTTTTTTTATAACTGAGTATTCCATTGTATAAAAATACCACACCATTTTTATTCATTCTACAGTTGATATGTGTACATTTGGATTGTTTCTAAGATTCAGTTATTGCAAATTGTGCTGCTATAAACATGGGTGCACACATGTCAATGTGGCATGACATTTTCAATTTTTCTGGGAAAATACCCATAAAGGCAATAGCTAGATTGAATGAAACTTCCATTCCTAGTTTTTTGAGAAACCTCCACAGTGGTTGCACCAGTTTACACTCCCACCAACAGTGAAAGTGTTCCTTTTTCCCCACTGCCCTGCCAACATTTGTTATCAGTTGGTTTCTTTTTTTATTTAAAAAGAGAAAAGAAAACAGAAAAAAGGGAAGCAATAATACAAAATTCAAAAAACAAAAAAAAGAAATAAAAATAGGATAAACACTAAGAAATCACTAGTTGACAAATTACATACTGTTATCTTAGAAATAGTTGTTCAAGTTACAGAATTAAAGCACAGAATGGACATTCAGATCGCGAGACTGCAAACAGTTCTGCTCAGTGATTCAATAAAAGCAGTAATATGGTTATCAATCCTACACACTTAAACACATGCAGTTATATCCTTTAGAGCACTTTCTTTTTCTCTCTTTTTAACAATAGAAATTAAACATTTTGGGTTTTATTACTCCAACATTTCTTATTACTTTTTTTATTTGATAAATTACATATTGTCCTCTTAGAAATAGTTGTTCAAGTTACAGAATTAAAGCATACAATGTGGACATTCAAACAGTGAGACTGCAAACAGTTTTGTTCAATGATACAACAAAAACTCAGTAATATGGATATCAATCCTACACACTTAAACATACATGCAGTTATATCCATTAGAGCACTCTCTTTTCCTTTTTTTTTTTTTACAATAGCAATTACACATTTTGGGTTATATTACCCCTACATTTCTTATTACTTTTTACACTAGAGACACAATGTGATATTTATAAATATGACTCTTATTTATTTCACTTATGAGAATAGGCTCAAGTTGCCTCCATTTCAATATGAAGGCCTCAAGATCATCTTTTTTTATTTAAAGAGAAAAAAAACATGTAAAGGGTAGAGATAATACAGAATTTCAAGAAAAGATAAACAGCAAAAAACCACTAGTTGATAAATTACATATTGTCCTCTTAGAAATACTTGTTTAAGTTATGAAATTAAAGCATACAAAGTAGATATTCAAACAGTGAGACTGTAAACAGCTATGCATGCATGAGTCTCTACATGTATTTTTATATTTCTGTATTAGAGGGAAAAACAAAACCTAGTAAGACAAAACAAAACAAATTCCTGTAAAAACATGAAACCAAAAAGTTGTATAAAAACACAGTATAAGGTGATCTACAATGATTAATTGTGTTGTCTCTTACTATCTTCAATAGAATTGACTATATCATCAAGTATAATTGAATATAGCAATATAATTGAATATAGCAGTACATAACAATATTAGTAAAAGTAAAACATTGTAGACAGTATAAAACTTCAAAGGCAGGTAATAATAAAACCAGAGTGAATATTCTAGTGAATCTTGTCATCTTCAGTGTAGTTGCCTATACTCTCAGACTTGATACTATCAATCATAACAGCTTTGAATAAAATCTATCAATACAAAACAACAATCTAACAAACCAGATTTGATTAAGATCAGTCATGGTAAAACAGTGTAGGCTTTACAGAGCTTTAGATTAAGTTAATAGGAAATTAAAGATGATTACCATACTATATCCTGCTATTTTTGGGATAACTGTGTGTGCCTTCAAATCTAGTACAAGTAGAATGACTGGAACAGAATATAATACATCTAAGCAGAGTGGTGTGAATAATGTGGGTTTTAAATCCTGGTACACTATTAACAACATAGTGTATCAAGGCCATCTATGTTAGAGATTCTAGCCATCCTTCTCTGCCTCATTTCTGCTATGCTATTTTTCTACATTTGTCTACTTTTTTCATTCATTCTACTGCCTGTCCCATTCATTAAGGCCTTTCTGCCACTGTTCCTAAAATCCTGGTATTTTTTTCTCTAGAATGACCTTCAGTATTCTCTGTCGGGTTGGATTGGTGGTCACAAATACCCCCAGTTCCACTTTGTCATGGAAGCATCTTGTTTCTCCATTAATTTCTAGTGACAGCTTTTCAGGGTACATCAATCTGGGCTGGAGATTATTTTCTTTCAGGGCTTGGAATACTTTACTCCAAGCTCTTCTTGATCTGGTGGAGTGAAGTCTGCCTTGATCTTGATGGGCTTTCCTTTATAGATAATCTGTTTCTTTTCTCTAATGGCTTTTAATATTCTGTTTTTATATTGAATTTCTGGTATCTTGATTATTATATGTCTGGGTGTAGCTCTGTTTTGGTTGTAGGTGGCTGGAGTTCTGTATGCCTCACATAACCAAATGTCATTTTCTTTTCCCATGCTTGGGAAGTTTTCCTTAATTGTTTCTGTGAATAGCCTTTGTAATTTGCCTGTTTATATTCCTGCTTCTTTGTTCACATTTCTTATTCTTAATTATAGATTCTCTTGTCATCTTCTAGCCTTTGTATTGTTACTGCCTTTTCCATTGTTATTTTTAAGAGATTTTTCCTTTCATGATCACACATTGCAAACTGGTCTTCAAGTTGTGATAGTCTATCCTCAGTTTCTTTTAAGAAGTTTTGCCAGGTTTCAATGGAGTTTTTAATTTCCTGGTAATCTCTTTGAATCTGCTTCATGTATTCTAGATTTTCTTTATATTCTTTATCAAATTTTTCTCTCCTTTTTTTGTGTTCCTCCCTTCTTCTGTCTGTGTCTTCCTGAGACATCTTTAGCATTTCTTTTATTAATCTACTTATGTCTTGCTTTACCTGATTTAATATTTCAGTTTTGTGCTTGTCTACAATGTTCCAAAGATATCTCTTAATGTCCACTGAAGCCATCTCTGATGTTGCATGTTTGCTGCCCTCAGTCTCTTCTGTTTTTCCCTCTCCTGGATCAGTGCCCTCAGGGTTTTGGGTTAGGGGCTTTTTCTTGTTTCTCTCTCTTGACATGGTTTTGGTTTCTTCCATACAGGTGTATGGTGGAGGTCTCAGCCCCTTTCCTTGTTGGTTATGGTTCTTCTGAAGCATGCTGGTGAGGGATTTCTGCCCTCTACTGTTTGCTCTTGTCACTGAGGTGTAAGCAGGGGCTGCATATGCTGGCCCCTCCCCACTGGGCCAGTAAAACTTCAGGGGCCTTCACCAGGTTAGTGTGTGCTATGCGTAGAGAATCAATTTGGGACAGCTTATTGGGTCCTGGCCAAGCAAATCCCACAAATCTGCTCTGGGGAGGGAGCTACCAACTGAAGTCACTGTTGTTCCCAGTTCAGGTTCCTCCTGCCAGACTGCAACATGTAGCCCAATTGGTCATGCCCTTTTTTTGTATGCGGGGCCTTATTCCTAGCACTGACCATGGATTAATGAAGATCCCTTCGCTGGCTCCATTCTCCATTGTGCTCACCACACCCCGACTTCAGCACAGCTGTGGCTCCTATGAGTGGAAGCAGGAATGAGTTTTGGTGGCTCTGCTGGCTGGCACAAATTCAGGCTGGCACAAACTTGGCTGGTTGCAGTGAAAGTGCCATGTCCAGTAATTTTAGCTGTTCCAATTTTAGCCCCAAGATTGCATATTTGATGAGCTTTTTTCATTTTATTTTCTTCCTGTGTCAAGAGAATCCATATCCCTCTGTGTGGATCTCTCCAGGAAGTTTTATTCTGGCATATGAGTTGTTTCTCCTGGGAGGCTTTGTATTTTGTTGCTCACTGATTGGCCATCTTTAGCTCCTCCTCAAGATCATCTTTTTATAGCTGAGTAATATTCCACTGTATAAAAAATATTGCATCTTTTCATCCACTTTGCAGTTGATGGGCATTTTGGCTATTACAAATTGTTCTGCTATGAACATGGGGACACATATATCACTGTGATATGACCTTTTTAGTTTTTCTGGGAAAATACCCAGGAGAGGAATAGCTGTGTTGAATGAAACTTCCAATCCTAAACTTCTGAGAAATCTCCATACTGATTTCCATTGTGGCTGCACCAGTATGCACTGCCACCAACAGTGAAGCAGTGTTCCTTTTCCCCTACAGCCTCACCAACATTGGTTATCAGTTGTTTTCTTGATGGCAGCTATTCTTTCTGGAGTGAGATGAAATCTCAATGCTATTTTAATTTGCATTTCTCAAATGACCAGTGATGGTGAACATTTCTTCATGAATTTATTTTCCACTTGTATCTCTTCATCTGAGAACTGTGTGTTCATCTCAGATGCCCATTTTTGGAGAGGGTCTTTGAATTTGGGGGGCTTGATGTTTTTCAATTCTTTATATGTTCTGGTATAAGTCCTTTGTCTGAGGGGTTGCTGGCTAAAATTCTTTCCCACTCTGTGGGTTTTCTTTTCACTCTGTCAATGATTTCTTTTGAAATGCAGAAACTTTTCAATAATATGAGATCCCAGTTGTTGATACTTTGAAGTGTTTCTTGTGTGGTTTGCTTTTTGTTCATGAATTCTCTGCCTACCCCTATGTCTTCAAGATTGCTACCTACCTTGTCTTCCAGTAGATTTAGTATTTCTGTTTTAATATTTAGATCTTTGATCCATTTAGACTTTAGTTGTGTGCATGGTGATAGGCATGGGTCTAGTTTTAGTCCTTGGCATGTGGAGAGCCAATTTTTCCAACACCATTTATTAAAGACACTATGCTTCTAGTGAACATGTTTAGCCCCTTTGTCAAATATCAGGTGGCTGAGTGTCTTTGGAGTTGTGCTTCCATCTTCTAATCTGTTCTATTGCTCCTCAGGTCTATTTCTTTGCCAGTACCATGCTGATTTTATAACTGTGACTTTGTGGTATAGTTTCAAGTCAGGAATTGAGATGCCTCCTGTCTTGCCTTTGTTGCCCAGAATTGCCTTTGCTATTCAAGTTTTCTTCTGTTTCCAAATGAATTTTAGGAGTGTTTTCTCTAGAACTGTGAGGTATGTCAATGGTATTTTGATTGGGATTGCATTAAATCTGTGTAACAATTTTGGGTGTATGGCCATTTTCACAATGTTGGTTCTTCCTAGCCAAGAGCAAGGAATATCCTTCCATTTTCTAATATCATCTTCAATCTCCTTTTTTAGCATAGCATAATTTTCATCACATAGGTCATTTACATTCTTAGTTAGGTTGATTGCTAAGTATTTCATTTTTTTAGATGCTATTGTGAAGGGTGATGTTTCCATAATTTCCCTCTCAGGGATTTTTTTTTTGTTTGTGTACAGGAATGCTATTGAGTTTTGAGCATTTACTTTGTATCCGGCTACTCTGCTGAGTTTGTTTATTGCTTCTAATAGTCTGTTCGTTCTTCCTAGCCAAGAGCAAGGAATATCCTTCCATTTTCTAATATCATCTTCAATCTCCTTTTTTAGCATAGCATAATTTTCATCACATAGGTCATTTACATTCTTAGTTAGGTTGATTGCTAAGTATTTCATTTTTTTAGATGCTATTGTGAAGGGTGATGTTTCCATAATTTCCCTCTCAGGGATTTTTTTTTGTTTGTTTGTGTACAGGAATGCTATTGAGTTTTGAGCATTTACTTTGTATCCGGCTACTCTGCTGAGTTTGTTTATTGCTTCTAATAGTCTGTTTGGGTCTTCTGTAGAGAGTATCTGCAAGTGGTGAAAATTTAACTTCTTCCTTTCCTATCTTTATTCCTTTTATTTCTCTCTCTTATCTGATTGCCCTAGCTAGTGTTTCTAGAACTATATTGAGTAGGAGGGGTGATATTGGACATCCTTGTCTTGTTCCTGATTCTAAAGTGAAAGTTTCAATTTTTTTCCATTTAGTATAATGTTGGCTCTTGGTTTGTTATAGATGGCCTGTACAAGATTGAGGTAGGCACCATGTATTCCAAGTTTCTGAAGAGTTTTTAATCATGAACATATGTTCGACTTTATCGAAATCTTTTTCTACATCTATTGGGATGACCATGAAGTTTTTGTTTTTGGCTCTGTTCCTGTGGTGTATTACATTTATTGATTTGTGTATGTTAAACCATCCATGCATTCCTGGAAAGAATCCCACTTGGTAATTATGTATAATCTTCTTGATGATTTGCTGCATTCTATTTACCAGTATTTTATTGAGAATCTTTGAGTGAATGTTTGTTAGTGAGATTGGCTTATAGTTCTCCTTTTTGGTTGGATCTTTCTCTGGTTTTGGTATGAGAGTGATACTTGCCTCCAGGAATGATTTAGGGAGGATTGCTTCGTTTTCAGTTTCATTGGAGAGTTTAAGGAGTATTAGCATCACATCTTCTCTAAATTTCTTATAGAATTCAGCCATGGACTTTTCTTTTTGGTAAGTTTTTAATTACATTTTCAATTTCAATAGCTGATATTGGGTTATTCAAAATTGCTGTATCTTCTTGGTTGAGCTTTGGTAGTTCACATGTTTCTAGATATCTGTCCATTTCCTCTGCATTTTCCTCTCTATGTGAGTAGAAATTTTCAAAGTAGGTATTAATGATCTTTTGAATTTCCATGGGATCTGTAGTAATTTCCCTCTTTTCAGTTCTTATTGCATGAATTTATTTTTTTCTTTCTTTTTCTTTATGAAGTTAGCTAGAGGTTTGTCAATTTTGTTTATTCTCTCAAAAAACCAGCTTTTTAATTCATTAATTCTTTGTATTTTTTTTTAGTTTCAATTGCATTGATTTCTGCTCTAATGTTTATGATTTCCTCTCTTTTATGAGCTTTGGGTTTAACTTGGTCTTCTTTTGCTAGAAGCCTGAGATGAAGCATTAGGTTGTTTATTTGTGCTTGTTCTGTTTTCTTGATATTACTATTTATTACTATATATTTCCCTCTTAAGACTGCTTTCACTGTGTTCCACTAGTTACAGTGTGTTGTTTCTGCATTTGCATTGAATTGTAGGTATTGTTTTATTTCTTCTTTAATTTCACCTGTAGCCCACTGGTTGTTCAAAAGGTTGTTATTTAATTTACATGTATTTATGCAGGTTTTACAGGTTTTTGCCATTAATTTCTAATTTCAGTGTGCTATGGTCAGATAGTATGCATGGGATAATTTCAATACCTTTGCAGTTACTAAAGAATATTTTATGGGGTAATATATAGTCTATTTTGGAGAATGTCCCATGTGCAGCTCAGAATGTATTCTGATGTGGTTGGGTGGAACACTCTGTAAACATCTACTAAGTCCAATTGCTCACAGGTGTGATTGAATTCTATTATTTCTTTGCTGACTTTTTGTCCAGTTGATCTATCTCTTTGTGACAATGGGGTGTTATGATCCCCTATTATAATTGTGTTCTTGTGTATTTGGTTTTTCATGTCCATTAGTACCAGTCTTACATAGTTGGGTGCTCCTGTATTTCATGCATATATGTTTATAGTTGTTCTTTGTCTTGAATTTTTCCACTAATGAGTATGTAGTGACCTTCTTTATCACTTTTAATCATTTTAGGTTTGAAGTTCAGATTGTCTGCACATACAACAGTTGCCCCTGTTTTTTTTCTGGGATCCTGTTGCATGGAATACTGTTTTCCATCCTTTGACTTTTAATCTATGAGTTTCCTTTTGGGTCAGATGTGTTTCTTGTATATAGCATATTGTGGGATCCTGTTTCTTGATCCATTCTGTCAATCTATTTCTTTTTATAGGTGAATTGAGGCCATTTACATTTATGGATATCACTGATATGTACTGGCTTTACTTCGCCATGTTATGTTCCAGTTTTTTGCTTTCTGCTTTTCCCCCTTGTTTAGTTGCTTGTCCTACCTTGTGGTTTCTTTCTGTTGTTGTTCTGGGAATTGTGGTCATTTTTGTCTCTATCTAATATGTCTTTCAATATTCTTTCTTGGGTTGGCTTGGTGGACATAATTTCTTCAGTTGTTCTTTGTGGTGAAAGTATCTTGTTTCTCCATTAAATTTGAATAAAAGTTTTGCTGGGTACTTCATTCTGGGTTGAAAGTTGTTTTCTTTAGGGCTTGAAATACTTCACTCCAAGCTCTTCTTGACTTGAGGGTTTGTGCTGAAAAGTCTGCTGTGAATATAATGGGCTTTCCTTGATAGTTGAGTTGTGTCTTTTCTGTAACAGCTTTTAGTATTCTGTTTTTATGCTGTATGTCTGAGACCTTAATTATATGTCTGGGTGTAGATTTATGTTAGTTGTGACTGTTTGGCTTTCTATATGCCTCACTCATCTGCATATCAGATTTTTTTCCCATGTTTGGCAAATTTTCTTCTATTCTGTGAATATTTTGGCTATGTCATTTTCATTGACTCCTTCCTCTTCACTGATGCCTGTTAACTTAATATTTTTTTCACTTAGCATCATTTTGAAGCTTTTGGATTGTCACTTCATGCTGCTTTGTCATTTTTAAAAGTTCTATCCTTTCATGATTGATCACTAATTATGATCCTGTCCTCAAGGTCTGAAATCCTATCCTCAGCTTCATTTAAATGATTTTGTACACTTTGAATAGAATTTTTTGTTTCTTGGATGTCTCTTTGAGTTTGTTTCATGAATTCTGCATGTTTTCTATACTGTTCATTCAAGGTTTCTATCAGTTTCCCATGCTCCTGTACTATTTCTCTATTTCTTCTTTATCTGTGCTCAGCAACTCCTTTACCAAGGTTGTTATTTCTATCTTTACATGAGAGAGTATTTCTAATTTGATTTCCTCTATAGCCTCATGGAGTTGTTTTTTTATTTCACTCACTATCTTTTCAGAGGTTTCTGGTGTGTTATTTTTGAAGTCCTCTATTTCAATGCCTCCTGTACTTGCCTCTGGTGGGCTTGATGTTTGAGATTGCATTTTGCTTTTTCCTTTTGCCATTTTCCCCTTTTGAGTTAATATTTGATCCTTCAACCCCACTAGTGTCAACTGTTGGTAATATGTATCTTGGTGTCCTAATGTAAGGTTGATATTTGTCCAATTGCTGTGTCCCACCTTGAAGAGGTGGGCCAATCACCTGACTTTCCACTGCAGGGCCTGTTTGGTGAGTTCTATATTCTTCCTGGGCTGTCAAGCCTAGTAGTATTGATGTAGGTGTGCTTTTAGTTCCTGCTATTACTTTATTTTCAGGTTTTTACAGGTCACCAAATCTCCCTATCTATAGTATTTGTGTTGGCTGAGGCCCTACTGTGTCTCTATTGTTTGCTTGTGTGTCTCATAAGCCATTTTGATTTTCTCCAAGTTGGGGGAATCCTTATTGGCACACTCCTTACTCTGCCTCATGTTTTCTGTGTGCAGGAAGGAGTCACCCCCCTCTTGTCAGATTCACTAAAGTCTTACAGTTATTTGAGTGAGCTTTACTACTGGCTGTACTTGCCTACTGTACACCTCTATTTTAGGGGCATACTCACCAAACTGCCTGGAGCCTGGTGAGATCTTCCATTTGGGTGAGGCAGTCACTGAATCTCCCCTCAAGCTAGTAAGGTTAATCTGCTGTTGTCTAAGGTTCTGGGAGAAAGGGTGGGAGCTCTGGCAGAAGTTCCCCACTCCTGAATGGTTCTCTGCAGTGAAGGCACGAACACAGGGGAGTTTGGAGTCTAAGCTATCCTGGGTGCCTCTGGCTGGGGTTATCAGTGCCTTGAGGTGATCTCTGGGGAAAAGGCAGGGCCACAAGAGAGTCACGCATCTAGGCCGGCCATGGGCACCTCTGGCTGGACTTCCAGCTGCCATGAGGTGTTCTCTGCAGAGAAGATGGGGTCCCTTCAGTCGATTTTTTGATGACAGCCATTCTTTCTAGAGTGAGATGGAATCTCAGTGTTGTTTTAATTTGCATTCCTTGAATGATCAGTGATAATGAACATGTCTTCCTGTATTTATTTGAGATTTGTATTTTATTATCTGAGAAGAGTATGTTCGCCTCAGATGCCCATTTTTGGAGTGGGTCTTTGAATTTTGGAGGCCTGATATTTTTTAACATCTTTATATATTCTAGATATAAATCCTTTGTCTGAGGGACAGCTGGCTAAAATTCTTTCCCATTCTGTGGGTTTTCTTTTCACCTTGTTTGTGATTTCTTTTGAAGTACAAAAACTTTTTAATAAGAAGAGATTCTAGTTGTTGATTCTTTGAAATACTTCCTGTGTGGTTTACATTTTGTTCATGAAGTCTTTCCCTACACCATGTCTTCAAGATTTCAACCCAATTTGTCCTCTAGTAGATATAGTTTTTCTATTTTAATATTTAGATCTTTGATCCATTTTGACTTTAGTTTAGTGCATGGTGATAGACATGTGTCTAGTTTTAGTCATTGGCATGTGGAAAGCCAATCTTTCCAGCAGCATTTATTAAAGAGGCTATCTTTCTTCCAGTGAACATGTTTGACCCCTTTTTCAAAAATAAGGTGGCTGAGTGTCTTTGTAGTTGCGTCTGCATCTTCTAATCTATTCCACTGATCCTCAGGTCTGTTTTGTTGCCAGTACTATGCTGATTTTTAACACTGTAACTTTGAAATAATTTCAAGTTGGTGATTGTGATGCCTCCTGCCTTGTCTTTGTTGCCCAGAATTGCCTTTGCTATTCTCTGTCTCATCTGTTTCCAAATGAATTTTAAGAATGTTTTCTCTAGATATGTAAGATATATTAATGGTATTTTGATCAGGGATGCATTAATTCTGTATAACAGCTTTGGGAGTATGGCCATTTCACAATGTTGGTTCTTTCTAGCCAAGAGCAAGGAATATCCTTCCATTTTCTAATATCTTCTTCAATCTCCTTTTTTTAGCATAGCATAATTTTCAGCATGTAGATCTTTTACTTTCTTGGTTAGGTTTATTCCTAAGTATTTCATTTTTTTTAGATGCTATTGTGAAAGGCAATATTTCCATAATTTCTCTCTCAGTGAGTGTTGTGGTCAGGGGTTGTGCAGAGAACAATTAGAATCAGGACATGGAATTTATAATATTGTTTTATGATGATCACCTAGAGTTAACACAAGAAAATGCCAGAAATCTATCCACATCACTAAAGACATAGAATATTTAGCCAAGGGCCTAAATCCCACAGCAATGTCCCACATGAATCTAGATGAAGACCCAGAGCTCATGACAATGCTTTCCACAAGCCCATTTGGAAGTCTGAAGCCCACAAGAAGGACTCACAGCAGTCTCTTTTATGGATCCCTGCTGGGAAGGCCCAAAGGTCAGCGGTGGAAGGCAGAAAGTCTATGCCAGGGGAGTGAAGGAGCTGTGCTGGTAGGTTGAATGTTCTATGCTGGAGCCAAGAAGTCACACTCACAACAAAGACCAGGGCTGTCCTGGAAAACACCACAGCCATCCTCAGTGACACGGAGGCCCCAAGCTACTCCGAGGACAAGCACAGTTATGCCAGGAAGCCAGCATGACGAGTTCATCCTGGAGACCAAATGGCACTTGTCTTCTTCTCTGGAGCCAGGAAGCAATGCTCAATGTGAGGACCAGAGCTTCTCCAGGATAACCTAACAGCGCAAACAGTAATACATAGGAGAACCCACAATGCCTCAAGGCATTAATGCATCAATGCAACTAACGTGATAGCTTCTCATTCTCCACATCTCTATTTATGCTGGCATCTTTCCTCAGGTGGAACATCTATGTTCAACGCCATGCTGATATAATCCAGCTGGTGTTAAGTTGACCACTAACAAAGTGAGTTTGTTTGTGTACAAGAATGCTATTGATTTTTTAATGGAGTTTTTGGGGTCTTCTATGTAGAGTATCATATCATTTGTAAATAATGACCATTTAACTTCTTCTTTTCCTATCATTATTCCTTTTATTTCTATCTCTTGTCTAATTACTCTGGCTAATGACTCCAGAACTATATTGAATAGGACTGGGGCTAGTGGATATCATTGTCTTGTTCCCGATTTTAGAGTGAATACTTTCAGTTTTTGTTCATTTAGAATACTGTTTGCTGTTGATTTGTCATTGATGGCTTTTGTCAGATTGAGGTAGATACCATCTGGTACACATTTCTGCAGAACTTTTATCAAGTGTTGGACTTTCTCAAAAGTTTTTTCTGTGTCTATTGAGATGATAATATGATTTTTGTCTTTGACTCTGTTGATGTGGTATATTATGTTTATTGATTTGCATATGTTAAACCATGCCTGCATTCCTGGGATAAATCCCACTTGGTCATAATGTATAATCTTCTTGATTTGTATAATCAAGATGAAGATGTATAATCTTCTTGACTTGCTGCATTCTATTTGTCAGTATTTTACTGAGAATTTTTGCATCAGTGTTCTTTAGGGAGAGTGACTGATAGTTCTTTTTGGTTGGGTCTTTCTCTGGTTTTGGTATCAGAGTGACATACTTGCCTCCAGGAATGAGTTAGGAAGAATTGCTTACATTTCAACTTCATTGAAGATTTTGAGGAGTATTGACATTAAATCTTTTAATTTCTTATAGAATTCAGCAGTGAATCCCTCAAGTCCTGGGCTTTTCTTTGTTGGTAAGTTTTTAATCACATTTTCAATATCAGTAGCTGATATTGAGTTATTCAAAATTGTTATATCTTTTTAATTGAGCTTTGGTAGTTCATATTTTTCTAATAATCTGTTCATTTCCCCTGTGTTTCCCACCATATGTGAGTTAAGATTTTCAAAGTAGGTATTCATAATCTTCTGAATTTCCATGGATTCTGTAGTAATTTCATCTTTTTCATTACTTATTGCATGAATTTGTACTTTCACTGTGTCCCATACATTTCAGTATTTTGCATCTGCATTTTCATTGAATTGTAGGTACTGTTTAATTTCTTCTTTAATTTCATCTGTAACCCATTGATTATTTAGGAGGTTTTTATTTAACTTCCATGTGTTTATGTAGGTTTTGCAGTTTCTCTTGCCATTCATTTCAGTGCCCTATGGTCATATAATATGCATGGGATAATTTTAAATCTCTTTGTGTTTACTTAAGAGTGTTCTGTGGGCTAATATATGGTCTATTTTACAGAGTGTCTCATATGCAGCTTAGAAGAATGAGTATTCTGATGTGGTTGGTTGGAACACCCTGTAAATGTCTACTAAGTCCATTAGTTCACAGATTTGATTGAATTCTATTATTTCTTTGCCAAATTTTTGTCTATCTTTTTGTGACATTGGGATGTTAAGATCCCGTATTACAATTGTGTTATTGTGTATTTGGTTTTTTATGCCTATTAGTATTTGTCTTATACAGTTGTGTGCTCCTATTTTTGTCATATGTATGATTGTTAGTTCTTGCTCTTGAATTTTTCCCCTAACAAGTATGTAGTGACCATCTTTATCTCTTTTGATCATTTTTCCTGTGAAGTTCACATTGTTGGCAAACAAAATAGCTACCCCTGCTTTGTTCTGTGCTCTTGTCACATGAAATATTATTTTCCACCCTTTGATTTTTAGTCTATGAGTTTCTTTTTGATCCAGATGTGTTTCTTGTATACAGCATATTGTTGGATCCTGTTTCTTGATCCATGCTGTCAATCTAGCTCTTTTAATTAGTGAATTGGGGCCATTCAGATTGATGGATATAACTTACATGTACTGGCCTAACTTTGTCATGTTGTTTTCCTGCTGTTGGTTTCCTGCTTTTCCCTCTTGTTTAATTGCTTGTCCTGCCCAGTGGCTTCTTTCCGTTGTTGTTCTGGAAATTGTAGTCATTTTTGTTTGTCTCTAGTTATGTCTTTCAGTATTGTTTTTAGGGTTGGTTGGTGGACATGAATTTCTTCAGTTGTTCTTTGTCATGGAAGTATCTTATTTCTCTTTTAGATTTCAAAGAAAATTTTATAGGATACACCAATCTGGGATGAAAGTTGTTTTCTTTGAGGGTTTAAAATTCTTCACTACAAGCTTGTCTTGACTTGAGGGTTTGTGCTGAGAAGTTTACAATGATTCTAATGGGTTTTCCTTGATAGGTGAGTTGTGTTTTTTCTCTAACAGTTTTTAGTATCTTGTATTTATGCTGAATTTCAGGGATGTTAATTATTATACATCTGGTTGTTGATTTATTTTGGTTATGACTGTTTGGCATTCTATGTGCCTCACTGATTTGTATAGGTGATTCTTTTTTCATGTTTGTGAAGTTTTCTGCTATTACTTCTGCAAATTGTGTTTTTATGTCATTAGTCTTGATTCCTGCATTTTCATTGATGCCTATTAATCTCATATTGCTTCTCTTTGCATTGTTTTGAAGTGTTGAATTATTTCATGTTCCCTTGTTATTTTTAAAAGTTCTTTCCTTTGATGATCTCTAGCTGTGATCTTGTCTTTAAGGCCTCAAAGTCTACCCTCAGCTTCATTCAAATGGTTTTGACAGCTTTTAGTGGAATTTTTTATTCCCTGGATATCTCTTTGAATTTGTTTCATGCATTCTACTTCTTTTCTGAATTTCTCATTCAAGGTTTCCATCATTTTCCCATAATTCTGTGCTATGCTGAGTATCTCCTTTATTAGGTTTACCATTTCATCCTTTACATGAGAGATTATTTCTAATCTGAACTCATCTGTAGCCTCATGGATTTGTTTCTTTATTTCACTTACTATCTTTTCAGAAATTTCAGGTGTATGACTTTTAATGTTCTCTATTTCAGTGTCTCCTGTACTTGTCCCTGATGGACTAGATAGTTGAGATTGCATTTGGCTTTTTCATTTTGTCATTTTTACCTCTTAGGTTAATATTTTGATGCTTTCAATTCCACTAGTCTCAACTGTCCATTATGTGTGCCTTACTGTTCTACTGTGTGGCTGATATTTGTCTAATTGCTGGGTCCCACAATGAAGGAGAAGGGCCAGTCACCTGAATTCCTACTGCAGGGCCTATTGGGTGAGTCCTATGGTCTTCCTAGGTTGATTAGCCTAGTAGTATTTATGTAATCCCATCCATTATTGTGTATTTAGGCTGTTCCAGACCTCAAGATCTACCTGGCTATAGTGTACATCTCAGCTGAGACCCTACTGTGTTACTGGGGGCCTCATAGATGCTTTTGTTTTTACTTATCAGTACTCTCCTCAACCCACCTGTTGTTCTCTGTATGAGAGAAGGGCTCTCCCATATTCTTTCCAGGTTCACTAAAGTCCTACAGGTTGGGGAGGAGGGTTTGCTACTGCTTCTGTTTATCCTCTTTTTTGAGGGAGAAACTCACCACACTGTTGCAGGCCCACTGAGGTCCTTTGGGTGGGTGAGGTATTGCTTAGGCTCCCACCAGCCCACTATGGATTTGGAAGTCATGGAAAGGATTGTTGACTGTCTGTGGGCTGCTACAGTCTTTTAGGTGTGGGGAGAAAGGGTGACCAATGATCCAGTTAGCCTCTGAGTGTCTAGGGTGTGGAGGGGAGACTGACAATCCTGCCAGCCTCTGAAGTCCGTGGGTCAAGGAAGAGGGGAGACTGACACTTCTGCCAGCCTCCTAGGTCCATGGGTCAAGGAAGAGGGGAGACCAATGCTCCTGCCAACCTCCTAGGTCCATGGTTAAAGGAGGGGAGACTGGCACTCCCATTGACCTCCTAGGTCTGTGTGGTAAGGAGGAGGGGATACCAATGTTCCTGCCTGCCTCCGAGGCTCATGGGCTGAGAAATTTTAACATAATAATGACATATTCATGTTTTTTTTCTGATTATTAGCAGCAGAACTTGTCAATTAACATATAGGAAAAAGCTATATTTGTTGTGGTATTTACATTTGATATCTGAAGCATGATATATAACTATATGCACAATAAGTTTGTTTGTTTGTTTACTTCCACCAATGAGAAATTGGAAAAGCAAAGAACACCTTAATTCATTATCTGGGGTTTTAAGACTTTCCAATTACAAAGAAATAAGAAGAGAAAAACAGTATATATAAAAATAAATTCATATAAATACTCTGCAGGAAAGTGGAAAAACTATAACATACACAGGTAGCTATTAATCTAATAAAAATTTGTTATAAACTGACTGATTCCTCATTTTGGGGGGATTATCTTTTAGTCCACACAGTTGCCTATTTTTGGCTACAAAAGTTTTACATTACTACTTCTAATATGGATAATCTTTCCAAAAGTATTCATTTTAATAAGTTGTAATATCTCAGTAAGGTTTAATTTGCATTTACTTTATGATCAATGATGTTCAGTGTCTTTTTGCCCTAATTTGCCAAGTAAATTGTCATTTGTCTTTGTTCATTGTAATTGGATTGCTAACTTTTTTGTACATTTTGAAAGCTTGTCATATACTACATACATATAAATATTTTATTAGATAAAAAATTTACAAGCCCCTTGATCAATTTTTCTGTCACAAGATATCACACTACAGCACTACTCAATACCTGTAGTTAGGGTGGCCTATTGCCCAAAATAGCAACTACTTTTCCTTCAGGTAATCTAGAAAATATTCACAGACAATATTGTCAGTTACATTATCTATCTCTCATACATACTTGAGAAGAAACAAATTATTTTCACAGAAAGAGTAACATTTGAGGTAGACCTCGAGGTAGAATACCATTCCAATTGTAACAATTCAAAGTGTGTTATGCTACACGGTTTCTGCAATGACCAGATCTGTATGAGAAAAAGTGTGTGCCAGAAGGAGTGAGATGTATCCAGAAGGTTTTCAGTAACACATTTTGGCAACAAGACTGTTTCCACTAGAATTGTAGGGCAAAAAAGATTCCAGAGTAAGATAAAGGTCTTAGAAAATACCTCAATATAACCCCAACACTTCAGGATACTGAGACAGAAGGATCTCAAGTTCAATGCCAGCCTGGGCTATATAGTCTCCTAGTGACACCCTCTCTCAGTATTTTAATAATCATTGGGCACACAGGTCCTAGAACCAAAAACAAAGCAAAAACAGAAAACAAACAAAAAACAAAACAAAAAAATCCCAAAGTAAATCAGGATGAGCAAATAAAAATTGAAGAATATATGTGCATCATACAAACTATGTACCCACATGAACAACACATCTATATATACCTTTATTTATATTTAAATTTATATATTCATATCTATTTATATATAATACATATGTACAAACTCTGATAGCAAGATATTTATTAAAGTTTTTGAAGAAGGGTATAAATTAAGGAGAAGTCTGTGGAGGAAGAAACATTTGGCATCAATATTTGGGAATGAAGCTAGTATAAGTAAGACAGAAGAGATAAGTAACAAAAATTTTCCTAAATACTTAGGTAATTTCTAGACCAAAAACCTAATTAAGATCAGTGAGGTTATGTATGAAATTTTAACAGGGAGTAGAAGGGCAAGGGTGGCGAGGAAGACGGCTCACTATACTTAAGTGTTTGGAGTATGAAGAGGTTTGTAACCTTCCAAATTTTCTTATTTTCCAACATTCACTGGGTACCACAGTATTGTGTCTTAATATTATCTGTTCTTTTAAATCCATTGTTTTAGTAACATGTTTGAGTAGTGTTTATGATGTTACTGACTTATTTTTCTTTTATTTTTTTAATTTCCACAACATTGAGACAATTTATCTTATAATTCTGCCACTTTATTCTCCACATCTATATTAACTTTATCCAACCTCATCTGTTAGCTCTCTGAATCAGTAAGGCTTTTCACTCTGCCTGGTATCATCCAAATAAATCCTTCCAAGACATCATAAACAAAGTGAGTCAACAAACCCCATCTCATTACTCACAATAACAGAGTGAGCTGTGTGTGCTTTTAGTTTGGCTCTGCCTTTTCTCTCTCTCTCTCTCTCTCTCTCTCTCTCTCTCTCTCTCTCTCTCTCTCGTCATGATCATGTTCCAATTTCATGAAATGTCAGGTGATAAAAATTTATCATTTCCCAATAAAGTGAAAAAAGGAAGTCTAAAGGGCTAGTAGATTTCCTGGGGTTTTTATCTGTTCAACCAAAAACAAACTTGCAAAATGGAGTCAATATGATATGAGTGTCCAGTTTATCCATTTCTGTCAGATATGTTATATACCCTACCTAAGGCATTTTAAAATAAATTATGCTATTTTAGTACCTACTGCGTTAATAAACTCACAAAGAATATACCAGCTGGGATGATGTTTTCATTTGTCTTCTGAAGTATTTTATATAACATAATATTTGATTAAATTTTTATGTTGTGAAATAAAACATAATTTTAACATTTTAAGAGTTTTATTTGTATCACCATAAGTCATTAAAATGTTTTATAGACTTATTTAATCAGAGAAAAAAAGGAGGCACAAGACAATTTTAATTCCAAGAATCTCTGAACACTTCCCCAAACATATACATATATAGCTAGAAATTTTCTGTAGCAGCTTCTCTGCTTGGTTATTTACTTTTTGTTTTTTTGAGATAGGGTCTTAAGACATAGTTCATGCTGGCCTTGAATTCATAGCAATCCTCTTGCCTTAGTTTCCCATTGCTGACATTAGAGGATACTGGCATGCAAAACCATACTCAGATGGAAGTTTTATATCAAATAGACAAGAGATATTGCATAGGAGATCTAACTATTTCTCTTTAACACTTTTGTCAGTGAATGTATAACTTGCTTGTTTCTAAGACTGTAGATAATTGGATTTAATACAGGGATTATTACAGTGTAAAATAGAGAATCCATCTGTTTGTTGAGATGCAGGGAGCACATATATGAAGAGAAAGGGGCCATAGTGTAAAGACACAGACAAGAGATGGGCTCCACAGGTATAGAGAGCTTTTCTTTGACTTTGAGAGACTTCTTTTTTAAATTATAAAGAGGATTAGTGTATATGACTATATTCTAAGAATGATTATAATGTTGAATACTTGAATTCAATCATTCAAACTAAATTCCATTGGAAAATTAATAGAAGGGTCAGTACAAGAAATCTTAAACAATGGTATAATGTGACAATAAATGTGATGCATTACATTGGAATTACAGAAAGTTAATCTGAATAAAAGCCTTTAAAGAATTAAAGAGTGAAGAAACTCACCTACATTTGATAAAACTAGTAGGTATATGCATGGTCTACTGGACATAATAACTAATAGAGTAAAGGTTTGCATATGGCAATATAGTGATCATAAGCCTTTGTTCCTAAAAGAAAGCATTCTGTGGTTCCACCAAATGCAAAAGCAAAAAATTGTATCATGCATTCTGAGAGAGACATCAACTTGCTCTTGGCTAACAAGTGAGCCATAATATTGGGAGTCACTGTAGAAGATATCCATGCATCCACAAAGGCTAGCCCGCCAAGGAACAAGTACATGGGGATGTGAAGATGAGGGTCAATCCAGATGAGCACTATCAGACCAAGATTTCCCACAATGGTGATGAGGTATATCACCAAGAACACTAGAAACAGGGGGACCTGTAAAACTTGATGATCTGTAAGTAATGTGAGAACAAATTCTGTCATTAGGGATGCATTTTCCTTTTCCATGTCCTCACTGGATATCCTCTGAAATTAAATGACAGAAATGTAAAACCATTCATTAAGATTCATATGGTGGATACCACAAGATGGATATTGATGTAAAAACATACTCTCATAAGAACAGAGTTTGTTTGTATTTTATTTAATATTATTCTAATGGGTAGAAACAATTATGTTGCAATTGGAAATGAAATAGATGAAATTGTTTTAATTACACAAAAATGATCAAATAATCATCTTTAAAAAAGTGCTCCCCAAGGTGTTCATTGTATAGAATGCTTAATCTATGTGTGTTATGACACTGGATTTTATGATGGAGATAAATAAAATATTAAAGTTTTCCGAATGCAGAGTCACTAAAATTTATTTAAATATTTGGTGTGGAAGAAGTATTAAGTAAAAAAATGGAGTTGTTTGGTGACTAGGTGGATGGATATGCAAAAATGAGGTTATTTGGTTGCATTCAGAAGTTTGTAGAATGAACATCCAGGTAAAATAAGATGTACTTCATAAAGTGACTTTAATAGTGTAATACAAGTAATGATTTGGGACTGAAAGTATTGGAGTATGTGAGTTCTTGTAATGAGTCACCTACTATTTGAAAAATACACAGAGATGAAAGAAGAACAAGTTAAAAAATCTTTCAGAAGTATGAAAGGATTATAAAAGGATGAATGTCATTTGTTGAGTATGTAACATCTGATCCCCTTTTTAACTGCACAATTCTTGGGGGAAGATAGTAGATTTTATCTAGCTTGGCTTCCAAAACCCACTTGGGTTAGATTTCAAAGTGAAGAGATTGGCACAAATATATACAGCAAAGCCAACAAAGACAGAAATATCAAAATGCAAGTACACACATTTTGCATATACAACTATGATGTTGATATATGTTAACTATGGCAGCCGAAGTGCAACATTAGCAATAAGAAAACTCACCCAGCTAGTGATGAAATGTAATTTAGGCTGCCTTGATTCTTCCTATGTTTGCCATTTTTCTTAGTAGATTTCTTCAAATTCCATAGGAAAGCCAATTTCCATTGAATAAACTCATTTTCTGTTTCTGACCTATCTTAGTTACTTTTCTCTCTTGTTGTTGAGACAAAATACCTGACTCCCAAAGTTAGGGAAGGGAAGGTTTATTTCTTACAGGCTGGAGGTTTCAGTCCATATTCAGTTGGCTCCAAGGCAAAATGACATGGCTGAGGGGCAACATTTCATGGTGCCTGCAACAGCAAGTGTGAACAGCAAAAAAGAGAAAGACATGTGAGAAAGATATGCCTTCTCCCCCCACTTTACACTGTATGCTGGCTCTATGTATGGGTGGTTGTAGCACTCACACCATCAGTCCCAGCACTAGGTAATGAAACAATCATGAATGCTAGATTCAGCCATGTCCATGATTGCATGAGACTTGGGGGGACCATCTGACATAAAGCATAACAAGACCAAAGCTCTGGAAATACAAAATGTTGACAAAGAGGAGATAAGTAAAGGCTACTGAGCAGAGTAATCAATGAAAGAACCAGTAGGAAAGTAAAAACATGAAGAAAGGAAAGATATTAAGAATGACAAAATTAAGTATAGTACCAAACACCAAAATAAATGTCCTAGGAAGAGAAAAGGTGCAGACAGATTCCTCTGTATGGAAATTAGGGGAATTTTAGTGGTTTAGTCAGACCACTTAACTTTGTATGGTGGAATTAAGTTGAATGAATTACAAATGAATGAGGAGTGAGGTACATAGGAGAAAGGGCAGTGTACCAGGTATGTGGTACAGTGCACACAGGAGTTAGCATTTGTCTACAGCACATAGACTAATTTTTTCTCCTATAAAATACTTTAAGTGATACTTTGAAATGGAAGGATAGGTGAGTGAGAGGAGAGGAAAATGGCCAATGAAAATGAATGCAAGAGATGGAAAAAGAAATTTGGACAGGTGAAAAGGAAATGACATGGAGTAAGATAAATAGATAAAGAGTAACAGAATCATAGGTGGAAGACTGTAGAAAAGACAAGCCAAAGACAAATGACAGAGGGAGAATCAGAGATGCCTAAAGACTAAATAATGGGAGATCTTCACAGTTAGGTTTAAATGTTTGCATTGATACTGGTGTACATTAATCACTGAAATTCTGAGAATCATTTCACTGTATTTAAAAAAACTCAAATTTTATTGAAACATTGTGTATTAGAGAAGAAAAGGTTAAATTTTTTTGATTCATAAATATATTGACACTGCCTGAAACTTGATTTTGCATTTAAATATTTCCTCATGTGATTATTACAGCAGTTAGATTTAAATTTCTCTAGAAAGCTTATCAGTTTTACTTGAGAGCATTTTATTTTCCCCTATTTTTGCAGAATAAAATGACCCAAAAATTGTGTCATTATTGAGACAATATAAAAGAATAAATACCAACAATTCTACTTTTAAGTAAGACTTTATGTGAATGGGTTTCCTTCTATGTAGCCCCCAAGTAAATGAAAATTTTATTAGTATTATATATAGTGTAAGTGTAACTAACTTTAGTTATATACTTAGAATTTGGAAAGTATCCTCACAAACTTAATTTAAGAAATATGTACATTATTATATATGAAATGAATGTTATCTTTTATAAAATATTCAGTGATTTATATGTACTTCCATATTCAATTCTAAATACATCTTTTTCTACATCTACATCTCTTTATGTTATATCATCATAATAATATAGATACCATAATAGCTACAAATATCAACTTATATGGTTTAATATTGATATTATATATACTATGTAATAAAACTGACAGAAATGAGAAAATATAAAGGCAATAATATTTAATTAAAAGTTCTTAAAATATTTAATTAGAAAATGTGATTTCACAGAATGGATCTTTATATTATAGTCAATATTAATATTTATGTAATAATTAGAACTTGAATTTTTAAACTCAGTTTTAAAACACTTAATATTCTACTCCTTCAGAACCTATTAGGTCTTTACAGTTGTGTTAATAAGATAATCATTGATACAAGGAGCAATTTCTCTTAGAGCTATTTTGCTTAGCCAGATTTTAGGTAAGGAAGTCAAACACAAAGATTATTTAGTCTTTATTATTCACTCCCCATAGCTATTTTTACATTCTGTAAAAGAAATGCAAAATAATACATGTCAAACTGTATCAATTTTATACTTTTGTTATAATTAATTTTATAAAATAATTTCTGTTGCCAGTTTACATAGGGCTCAGGAATTTTCAGTTTTAGCAAAGTAATGTTTATGGGCACTAGCCATCTATGGAACTATTGAACAGTCTTACCATCAGAGAAAGCCTTGTCACTAGAGATACCAATTGTTATGAATGTGATTGGCTTGGAAAGAAAGAAATGGGGAGAACACAATGGAGAAGAAGGAAGTTCAGCATAGGGGTGAGTACAAGGGGACTTCTTGCAGGTGAGGGATTTAATTCTTCAACTGAACTTAAAGGAAAACTATCAAAGGACACTGGACATGCTGGCAACATGTTTAAATTTTCTGTTTGAGTACCAAAAGAACTCTTTCAATGAATATTTCTTCAAAAAAATAAAAATTTATGATATTTAAATTTGATATCTGACATGTAAATATTTCTAGGTTAAAAAGATGTTTTAAAATATAAATGTCAAGCGAAAGGGAAGGAAATTGCTCTAAAGGATATAATGGTATGTATAGTGTGTAAAATAAATGATCATAATACTGAGCTTTTGTTAGGTCATTAAACAGAAGAGTTTGTACTGTCAATGTTTGAGTGTCTAACCACATTTTATGCTTAGATTTTGTAACTCTAACAACTATTGTTAAGTTGACAAGATGTAATGTATCAACTAGTGATTTTATGATGTTAATATTTTTTGAACTCTGTATTCTACTTTTCTTCTTGTTTTTTTCTATTTTGTCTTTTAAATTTCTTTCTTAAAATAAAATTTAAAAAAATAAAATAAAAGATAAATGTCATGATGCTGGTTTTACTGGCATGTAGCATGCAAGACTTGTGAACCAGTGAGGCTTCCATCCAGATTTCAAAAGAATACTTGGTTTTTAAATTATTTATATGTTTATAGATATTAGTCCTTTGTTTGAGTAACAGCTGGTTAAAATATTTTCCCACTCTGTGAGTTGGTTATTCACTATGTTGATTATATTTTTATTGTACAAAAGATTTTTAGTAAGATGAGATCCCAGTTGTTGATTCTTTGTAGTTTCCCATGCATTGGGATTTTGTTCATGAAAACTTTATCTCTTCCTATGTCTTTAAGAGTTCTAATTATTTTTATTTTCAAACAGATTTAGCGTTTTTGTTTTAATGTTTATATCTTTGATCTATTTTGATTTTAGTTTAGTTCATAGTGGTAGACAAGAGTCTAGTGTTAGTGTTCAACATGTGGGATGCCAATTTTTCCAGCACCGTTTCATAAAGAGGCTGTCTTTTTCTCAGTGAATTTGCTTGACCCTTTTGTGAAAGATAAGGTGGCTGAGTGCATTTGGATTTGTTTGTAGATTTTCTAATCTTTTCCCCCAGTATTACACTGTGTTTATTGCAGTAGCTTTGCAGTACAATTTAAAGTTACAGAATGTAGCACAATGCCTGGCATATTGTATGTGCTTAAACAAGTAAATGCTTTATAAAATAAATACATGGCTTGTGTCATATTAGATAAATTGATGTAAGATTTATGCATAACATAACCCATGTGCAGGTCAAATAAAACAATCCACACTGATAAAATTATGACTTCTTTTCATTTTCTTCTCCCCTCCTCATATATACTGAATATAATGTTTTTGAAAGGAATAAACAAGAATTTATTTTTCTAAATATTAAGTATTCTTCCACCAGGTGTTTATGAAATAGCTTTACTATATATTGGGCACCAATATAATGAGGGAGAACACTGGAATATGCTATAAGATAAATGAAATCATTTTTTTACTTCAGATAGCATGGCACAACAGAAGCCTTGAGTTCATGACAAGTCAGTCCCCTGCACATGCCCACTTGTGCTCCAGCTGAGGGACTCTGGAAAGCAGCTTGCCCAGATTTAATATCCTGGGGGAATGCTGAGATAAAGCCTTGTAAATGATGCTATTTAGGGGAGGGACTGGAGCAGAGCCTGGGCTCTTCTAGATACATTTCCTTTATCTTAGAATGAGGCTTTCCTAGCACATTCTACAGTTATTGCTGAGAATATGAGATGAGTTCATAAAAGGCTGTACTGAGAACTTTTTTAAAGAACTATTTTATCTGTTAAAAATGTTAATCTACTTAATATAAAACAAACAAGTTGTAGTAGATATTACCAATACTCAAATGTTGCATGTAGCCAACTGAGACATAAGTAAAACAGAGTTTCAGTGGAAGCCTTGGGATTTGCTTTGTGGCAATGATACTTGAGCTAATGCTTTTAACTACTACTCTGCACTGCTTCTAACTTTGTACTGTGTGAAGAGAGGGAAAAGTCAGCGGGGGAGAAAAAAGTCAGAGTGCACATAGGAACAGTTTAATTTGGTACACGAAAGGTTTAGAGATCAAGGGGGTCACAATATTGGAGGCTGAACAGGCAGCTGGAAAAAAGTCGTGCTGACAAAATATCCTTTGTGCTTCTGCCCATCCAGCAGTGTGATCTGAAATTACAAGAGGGGAAATAAATTTCTGACATGCTTCTTGTTCTCTGCTATTCCCATAAAATTTCTGGTGCTACTTTTTCTGTAAGAAATATTGAAGAAGGCTGAAAAAATTTTTAGAATTTCAAAACATTTTGCAAACTTTTGTCCTTTTTGTCTTTACATGAAAATGTCCACCTAAAATGTAGTACAAATGACAGAATCTTAAAATGACTATCTTACAATTCCAAATGTCATAATTCAATCTGGAAAGAATGGTCAAAAGATGCAAAATCCTTAGCTAAAAATCTAGTGGATATCTATATAGTCTCAAGGTGCCAAAGTATCATAACATTAATTACTTGCTATATGTAAGGGAAAAAAAGCCCAAATTTAGACTAGGAAGATCTGGGTATTACCCCTTTAACACAAGGGAACAACTTAGGCCTTTCTAATAGAGGGGCATATAGAATTTATGTGTTTCTAGATATAATGAATATGAAGCAACATAACATTTACAAAGCATATATTTTTGCCTGGGAATAGAAAAATACTAAAAATAAGGAAACAAGTTAAATGATGTCAGTTAGACAAATTCAAAATATAAAACTTTTCCAAGACAATTGAATCTCCAAAAGCTCATGGGAATAATGAAAAGGAGGTGGAGGAGATGAGAAGGAGGAGATGGAGGAGGAAGTGAAGAAAGGGGGTAGGAGGAGTAGGAGGAAGAGGAAGAGTAGAAGGGGAGTAGAAGAAGGGAAAAGAGTAGGTGGAGGAGGAAGGGGAGAAGGGCAAGGAGAAATAGTCATGCAATTGTTTTGGATTCTGAATGTTGAAAAGTTTTTACTAGATCAAATTTTCCTATATTATAAAATTACGAATTTTCATACATTATACCTCTTGTCTATAACTCAGTCAAATTTATAGTTTTGAAAAAATTGTATGAATTACTTATATTTCTTGCAAAATTGGGTCATTCAAAAAAATATTTGTATGTATGTATATAGGCAGATACATAGCTCTCTCTCTCCTTGTACATACATGCATACCTATATGTATTTTTATTCCTTTTTGCTAGTGTCAAGTTTGGGAAATTGGTTGTTTTGAATTATGAAATGCCAATCAGTATGCTTTTTCCAAAGTACATGCCAGAAATTTATAAAAATTTCTTTAAGATTGTGTATATATTTTAGCAAATGGTCTTCAATTATAGGAAATTATAATTATTTTCATGAAAAAACAAGAAAAAATTCATTTTTATATCTAATAGCATAAACAAGTAAATTCTATTAAGTTAAAAAGTTTATAAAATTGTATGTAACAGTATCATGATTTGTTTTAATATGTAAATATACATCAACACAAGTACATATGCTGATAAAAAAGTGTGAGAAATAAACATCAAAATGTCTCAGTGGTTATTTAGATGATAGTAATTTGCTACTTTTGTGTTTTCTAAATTTTTGTGTTTTTTTCCACAATTGCTCTATTGCTTAAAATGCTTTCATTTTCTAAAGAAAGAAAAAGAGCTATAAAAATAATAGTTAAAAATGTGTAATGGGTATTTCAGAAGTCTTTCATTTATTAGTCTATAATGAATTGTAGATTGACCTTTTTTATAATCATTTGGTGACATAGACTTTCAGTGCAAACCTGAAGGTTGATGACAGAAATATCATTTTCTTCTTGTGTTTTAAAATTTAATTTTAAAGGGAATAAAATTCAATTATCACTGTTTTGATTCAATAAAATGAATCAAAACAGTGATAAGACAGTAGGAAATCTACAAGTTACTATATTGTATATTGTTGTCCTCTAAATAGTTGCTCTGCTTTAGGCTTACAAAGTAAATCAAAAAATACTATTACTCTGAATCAGCTGATTGCTCATGGAGGTGGAAGAGGGGGCTGTTCTTTTCCCCCCAGGTCACAGGTGGGGGTTTAGTTTCCTTCCTGGTTCTCCTGGGTCCATTCTCTGGCTGACTCACAGGCATGGGCTTAGCTTCCTTCCTGGTTTTCTCTGGTCCATACTCCAGCTGGCTCACAGGTAGGGGCTTAACTTCCCTCTTGGTTCTCCTTGGTCCACTCTCTGGCTGGCTCTAAATATCATTTTCTCTGAATAACATTTTTGAAATAAAAGTAATGAAAGGAATGATTGTCCTGATATTTTTGCTCTTATGTCTTAAGAGTTCTTCAAGAAAACTATCTATCGCATTCATATATCTTCTTATGGGAATTAAGTAAGACAACAATGTCACATTTTATTGTCATTTTCCCCATGTAAATACATCATTTCAGTATAAAGAGTTTCTACGACTATCCAAATGTGCAGAAAAATGTAAATTGGTTGTCTACCAAATGCAACAAAGAATACTTCTGTATTAAAAAGCTAAACAAATGTTTTATTTGATTCTCTTGAATTCTGATCAATGTACACCTATATATTCATAGAATGAAAATTTGTGCTAAGTTTTCTGTTCCCTGAAAAGTGGTAGAGAAGAAGCATGGTTTCAACCTGTGGGAAGAAATGTAGCTTGGAAAATTCAAAGAATTTTGAAGGGATTCTTTCTTTTTTATTTAAAGAGAAAAAAAAACAGGAAAAAGGTAGAAATATTACAGAATTTCAAGAAAAGAAGATAAATAGTAAGAAATCACTAGTTGATAAATTACATATTGTTCTTTTAGAAATAGTTTTTCAAGTTACAAAATTAAAGCACACAAAGTGGACACTCAAGTAGTGAGAGTGCAAACAGATCTGTTCAACAGTCCAACAAGAACCTAGAAATATGGTCATCAATCCCACACACCTAAACATACATGCTGTTATATCTTTTATAGCACTTCCTATTTTCTCTTATTTTATAATAGCAATTATACATTTTTAAAATTTTTTTGAAGAGAAGAAAAAAAAACAAAACAAAAAAAGGGTAGCAGCAATACAGAATTCTAAAAGAAAGAAAGAAAAAGGAGAATGAGGAAAAAACCCCACTAAGAAATCAGTAATTTATAAATTACATACTGTCATCCTGGATGTAGTTGTTCAAGTTACAAAGTTAAAGGGTACATAGTAAACATTCAAACAGTCAGACTACAAACAGCTCTGCTCAAAGATCCAACAAAGATTCAGCAATATGGTCATCTATTTTACACACTCAAACATACATGCAGTTATATCCCTTAGAGCACTTTTTTTCCTCTCAAAAAGGCATTCTTAATAACTGGATGATAATTGATGGTGTTGGTAGGTCATAGAAGTATTCTGATTCTATAAATCAACTGATGTGTTTTTCTTTTCTTTTTTTTTTCTTAAAATAGGACTTATTTTAGCATTACAAGATTAACACTAGAGTTACAAGTGTATGTGCAACTGAGTTAAGAATGACTAAACTCTAATTTAAGATCCACTAAATAAATATTTTTTTGCCAAAAAATTAATGTGTTCACATATGAAATGCATTTAGGGAAAACTATTAAAATGTATACAAGTTATGATCACAATATATGGTATTTGTTTAACTTAAAAAATATTAGTGTAAAAGACACATTGCTATTAATCTCCCTCAAAATATTCCCCCTCACTTTGAATGCAATTTTCCTATTGTTTTTGCCACCTTCTAAAAAGTTCTGGAAGTTTTCTTTCATAGATGTCTTTGGTTGCACTGATTTGACTTCCTTAATGTCCTGAACTGAATCTAAACATTTACCTTTCATGATTATTTTGACTTTGTGGAGAACCACAAGTCACATTTTGCCAGATCTGGTGAATAAGGTTGATAAGGACATACCATAACATTTTGCAAGCCTGTATTTTTGATATATGGCACTCCACAGCAACATTCACCTTATTTTTAATCACTCCTCTTAAAGACATATGTGAAGGAGGTCTTCCAAAACTGCTTCAGAAAGTAGTAATAATAATGGGATAAATGTGCTTTAAAAGAGGGGGATTAATGGCAATGTGTCAATTAGAGTAACAATTTTTTAAAAATTTAAACACCCACCATATATTCTGATCAGCCTTTGTATTGAAAAGTGACAAGTATGAGGGATGTATAATCAAGTCAATTATAACTTTGGGATGATCTTGAGGCATATATAATTGAGTAACATAAAAATAATGAATGGAAAACAGTAGAAATAGAAATTTAATTTACTGCCCTATTACTTATTCCATTGATGCCTTAGGAGAAAGAATAAGCACATCATAAATACTAAGCATTCACATTTGCTCAACAGAGATATAACAGAGTTCTGGGAAGGAGAAAAAAATGCTTTTGAACCTGAACCAGAGACTTATTTTCAGAAATTTTAGCACATAATGTAGAATGTGTGATTTCTTAATTCCATGTAACACCTCATTGTTAGCATTTTCAATTTTAAGGTATTTATGAGTGAGAGATTATTGAACCAACTCAGTGTTTAAAATCTTACCCATAATCTATTCAGTAGTTAAATGTTTTAAAAAGAACTTGCTTCTCAAAGTTATTTATAAAATGATGTTTTAAGTGTATTTTAAGAGGAGAATCCTGGTATCTTCATATCTCATTATACACATTATCACTAGGAAAGGACATCAAAAACAAAAGAACTCTAATCCTATTGCATTGTCACTTTTCATAAACTAATTTTTTTCTTACTATAAGAGAGAGGGGGAATTGTAATGCATAGATAAGATAGAGGCAAGCAAGATCCAGGTGACCAGGTAACAGAGTTTGTCCTCATGGAACTGATACATTATCCAGGGTTGCACATGCCCCTATTCTTGCGCTCCTTGTCATCTACCTCACCACTGTGGAGGGCAACATTGGACTGATTTTTTTCATCTGGAAGGACGCCCTCCTTGACACTCCCATGTACTTATTCCTCAGTAGTTTAGCCTTTTCAAATGCATGCAGTTCATCCTCTGTGACTTCCAAAATGCTTATCAACTTTTCATCTGATATCTCTAGTGGGTTGTTTCACTGAATTTTACCTTTTTTTTTTTTGCTTCCTGTGCAGCCACAGAATGTTTCTTACTGTTACTGATGGCCTATCAGTGCTGTGTAACCATATGTAACCCCTTATTTAACCAGTGGTGATGTCTTTGCAATTGGTTGATTAGTCATATGTAATTGTTTTTTGCACCTCATAATTCATGTAGGATTATCATTTAGATTAACCTTCTGCAGATCTAATATGGTGTATCATTTGTACTTGTGAAATCATGGCATTGTTTCCTGACTCACCAATTGATAAATCTGTACTTTTTATTTTTGTCATTTTATACAAGGATTTTGTTTTATGAACATCATAGTCTCTTATACTCACATCTTATCCATCATTTTGAATTAAGAAATCCTGAGACTGGCAGAAGCAAAGACTTCTCCACTTTCAGTGCCCTTCTGCTGTCTGTCTCCTTGTTCTGCAGCACTCTCTTTGTATTTGAGTCCTGGATCTGGTGAGGTAAATGCCAGAATAAAATGCCCTCACTATACCATTATATTTTCCTTGTTAAAGAAGTTTTAGGTGCTCTGAGGAAAGTGAGAAATAAATATTTTTCAAGAAATTATCTTTATTCCTTCTTTTTTACTCTTTGTTTAAATAAATCAACCATATATTCTACTTGCATATAGTTAAAACCTACTACTTGTTAAGTGAGTGACTAGAATAACTTAAGCCAGACATGTTGTTTTAGTTATAAGTTACAGTCATCAAAATGGTTAATGAGCACTTGAGAGAAGATTCTAAATGCTGGTTGTTTTCAAGCCACATTTGGAGGTAAAACTGAAATCACAAAGTGTTTGTAGACTTAATGAACTCTTGTATGTCCAGATATAAATATTTTAAAATTCTTTGAAATTTATACTCATTTTAAGACTCAGGATGTGTAAACTCTGTTTTAAAAGTATTTATGCCTTCTTAAATAATTCTTGTGCAACATATTTTTCAAAGTGTCTGTTTGATAGATCTCTATCAACATACAAGTAATGTGAAAATTAAAATAATATTACAATAAACATATCTTCCTGAAGAATTTAAAATAAATAATTCTATGTAATCTAAATGTAGTATTGAAAAGCAATTTATATTGCTATTGTATTCATGAAAGACATACAAATTTCTTAATTAAAATACCTAAAATAATTTTAAGTTATTCTCTGTATCATAATTATAGAGGTTCTCAATTCTTTCAAAAGTTAAACTTTTTAACTTACATAAGCATTCTGTACCTGAATGGAGTTTCTTTCTGAAATTATTAATCACCTAACATAGCAAAAATGTTTAATCAACTGTCAGTGAAATAAGTGAAACTGATTTTTTCTCTATCAAAGTTGTATAGATTTACTGTCCATCCATTTTGCTGGAACCCATTTGAACCTGACTTTATTACATATGACCTTGTGAATATGTATACCAAAGGAAATTATCTCTCCTTCTATGTGCCAGGTTTCTCTCATTCCTTTCATTTTAAAAGAATTACTTGAAAAGATATAGTAAATTGCTGGTCATGTAACCAAAAACTCAACACAGGGCAGATTGGTTTTAGGTATAGTTTGTTTGGCATTTGATTTCCCCATATTCCAGTTCCCTTCACTGCATCACACTGTCCCTTCTGCTGTGTAGGCTCCAATTCAAATAGGTTTGTCCTTGCAATTATAGAATCTCTGTAGAAGTTCAAGAGAATTTCTACAGATGGCTCTGCTTGAATGCAGAACAATTATCTCTGCATTAGTTAAACTGGGCCCTATCTACATGCACAGGGCTGGCTCAGCTGTTTCCTTCTCCTTTCAATTGGCTGTAAGCATTGCAAAGGGGGGTAGGTGAGGTACTGATGGATAATCTTTGAAGCCAGCCAATAGTTTCCTGTTTCCTTGCCTCATATCTCTCTATAAACAGTTGAGTACAGTAGGATGGCAGAGCCCCATAGCTCCAGGAATGTCAACTGGATTTGAGCCTCAAGATGAGAGACTATAAATCCCCAGGATACAAAAGTTTACATAGCAGAAAGATGAAAAAAACAGCTTCCTAAACATTTAAATGCTGCCACCCCAATTGAATTATGCAGATTTGTCTTTCTGCATACCCTTCTTCCTGCATATTGCAGGTTATGTTCTTGCCTCCTAGCTAAGCCTAGCTCACAGACTCATGTAGTTCCTATCATTTTCACCTTCACTCATCCTCAAGCCACTCCCTTCTTCTCAAGTTAATAAATTCTGGGTGAAGCCCTGTGTCATGGCCTTTGTCCCATGAATGCTCCTCTGAATTAGGCTTAGGATCTTGTGGCTGCCTGTAACTATAAATATGTATTAGTGCCTTTATTCTCACCATGGGTTGCACTGGAGGTGGTAGATTGGAATCAGTTCACCATGATTCCAATAAAATTTCAATGGGATTAGAAATATAAACTTCCTGGACTTCCAAGGAAGACAGGAAAAGGGATTATAATATTTGGATGACAATACTTTTCTCTTTTCTCACCCAATCAAGTCTAGTGGAAAAACACCATTTTAAAAAATGTGCCCGTCAGATGGAATTGTCTTATGTATATGACTGCTACATGTCAGCATATAACCTTTCTTTGTGACCTTTATCTTTATATTATTTCAGTAATAGCCTCTACTTATTTTGGGTATGATATGGAGACCAGATTATTACATTCATGCTTTCTTCTGCCACATCATACAAAGCAGGACCATCATCCTTAAATCTCTGAAAAGGAATCTACCACAGAAGAACCCAAAGTTAATGGAGATGATGATTTTTGCAAACATTAAACTATGAAAATTTAATTTTGTGTTTTAACATACTTCTTTTCATGGTTCCTTGGATGGTAAAGAACCCGTATTTAACATTTGACTGTTTTACATACTAGTCTTTGGAAGAGATCTTCTAAATTTATTTATGCTTTCTTTGCTACATCCTTTGCTAAGTTTGGGAGACTGAATTCCTGTCTTTCTGTCTATAACTAGAAGGCTTTAAACTTGCCTTAATTATTTAAAATAATTATCTTGTTTTATCTTTTGGAAGCAGGCTTTAATAATTTTCCAATAGTGGAAAAATTCTACTTCTTTATGTCTGTTTTACTAGATTCCAAATTACTGAACTAGGAAAGAATATTATCTGACTTACATCCTCCTTTCTTGACTACCTCAAAAGAAACTTGCTCCTACAGAGTGAGTGTATAGGTAGGAGACCTTTGATTTTAACTTTGGGAATTTCTTCTTATCATTATATTGTGTGATGAAACTCTGGAAAATCCTGCAGTGACTGAAAAGTCATGGGACCCACTTTTGCTAAGGATGGGGAGATTGCATAATAGTGGATGGGTTGGAGCACTTAAGTAGCACATATATTAGAGATCCTGAGAGCTGACTCCATGAAAGAGATTCAAGAGGCAGAACAGCCTTGTAGAGCAGCCAGGCCTATTTCCAAACAGAAAGACCAGAGCAATAGTTTCAACAGGCACTTTGTCTGGAAAATTCAGTAGCATGCCAGGCCAGAGGAGAAGAGGATGTTGATAGGACAGAGTGAAGTCAGCAATCTTCACTTTACTCCCAAGACATTACATGCTACTCTTCATCATATCTTCTTATATCAATATCAAAGATTTACAAAATAGGTTTTATGTTAATTTTTTCCTGCTACCCAAAGTATATTAGATTCTGCAATATATACTCCATTACTGATTAACTTTATCACTGACTAATACTAAGATCCAGGTCATGTCCAAATTAGGTTATAACCTCATGAGATAAATGATGGGAAGTAGGAAAATAAGAAATAATTATCTTGTTTTACACTCTATTATATTTTTTAAAGAATCACTTTTCAGTGAGCTAAGCCCAAGTCGAACAGTGATAAGACATGAGGATGACCCGTGCCTTTGTGTAGAAGTCATATATGTGTAGAGAATGACCTTTGCCTTTGTGTAGAGGTCATATATGTATATACATCTTCAGAATTAACCTAGGCAAGTGCAAAAGAACACCCAAGGCTTGTCATATAGATGCCAGATGTAGTATGAGAGATCCTGAAAAAAGTGAGGTAAAGTCACACTATCCTAGGAATCATCATGAAGCACCATTTTCAGTGAGTCAAACAACGGAGGCAGAAATGGGGTGCTATGAGGAGGCAGGCCACTATCATATTTAAGGACCCAGAAAAGGTAGAAGGAATGGTGCTCTTGATCCAAATGTGTTGTTCCATCAGGGCCATGGTGAGGTAGAATCTGAAAAATAAGTATGGGGGGTAGGAGGAGTGAAGTTATGAAAGGTAATTATTCCCCAATCTGAAAGGGTAAAAGTTAAAAGTGTAGGTAGGTAGGGCTTGTCTTTGGTCCAGGAGTTGAGCTGGAAAGAATAAGAAGCATGAGAAATATAGGGCCTGACAGTTGAATCATGTTTGGGAAATTATAGAGTAGGGGTGGAGAGGGTTGTGGCTGTGTCAGTATAAGGGAGATGGGAGCCTAGACCCACAGGGATCTCATGTTTAACTAGACAGCTGAGGGTAGAGAACTAAGATAGTTGTTATGTAGAACAGCATGAAGACAACTTTATGCATGATGTGGGAGTCTTTAGGAGAGACTGCCAAGAGTCCTACTGTAAAAAAAAATTAATAGAATGTAAGGGATCAGGAATCAAAAAGGATAACAAAACATGACAGCCTGAAAGTTGTGCCTGTGAGGCCTCAGAGAGATGGAGATGGGTGGGAGATAGAAGATGAGATGACCACTCTGGATGTTTAGATTCAGGGTTAGGAGGGCACTGCTTAGCTTGAGTGATGTGGAACCAGGATGATAGTCCAGCGACCTATACTGCTGTTGGGGTTGCCAGGAAGACTAGGTAGGGGCCACTCCACCTTGGTTGTAGTCCTGTGGAGTTAAAATATTTGAGATAAATTAGATCTCCTGGGGATATGGGAGGATCTGGTTTGGTCCCATCAGAGGGTTGGGGAAGGCAGAGATTAGCATGTTGTCATAACTAGTGTCAGAGGAAGGGGAGTATTGGGATGTAGTCAGCAAGAGGAGGGAGACTTTGTGGGGGTAGGAAGGTTGTGGAGTAGGAGTGGTCTGCCATACATAAGTTCAAAAGGGCCTAAAAATGTAAGAGCCTGGGGAAGGGCCCTGAGCTTGATTAAGGCTAGGGGCAGAAGTTAAGGCCTAGGTTGGTGTAGTTCTAAAATGAGCTTTGTGAGGTGTATTTTTATGAGGTCATTTCTACTATTTGCCTTTTCTACTTTTCCTGAGGATTGTGGATGGTATGTAATGTGTAAGCATCAGGTGATGTGTAAGCTTGAGGATACCTGTTGAGTGATTTGAGAAATAAAGGCTGGACTGTTATCTGACTGAATACTTTGAGATAGACCAAACCTTGGGATGATTTCCTGTAACAGAACTTTAGTAACTATATCAGCAGTATCCCTGGTTGTGGGTGAGGCTTCTATTCATCCTGAAAAAGTACAAACAAAGGTGAGAAGATATTTGAGAGTTTTGTGGCAGGGCATGTGTGTAAAATCTGCCTGCCAGTCCTGACCAGGGGTGTGTCTGCAAAATTGATGAGTAGGAAAGGAAGAGGATGCTACGTGTCCCTGAGGAGAGGTCCTAGCACAGAGATGACAGGTGTAAGTAATCTGAAGAATGATAGCCCTCAGAAAAAGATGTGTATCTACTGGGGCTAAGAGTCTGTATAGGGCTTGTGATCTTACATGGAAACTTTTGTGTAAGTCAGTGATGATGTCTAAGGCCTGCTGATCTGGGAGAACAAGTTTTGGTCCCTGGAAAATCCATCCCTGAGAACTTTGTGTGTAACATAGTCTATGAAGTATTTGTAGTTGCTCTGGTGAATAATTAAGTTGCGGTAGAGTGGGACTAGTGGGAGAAGACGAGGATAAGGCTTTTGTGCAGCTAACTTGGTTTGTGTATCTGCAAAGGCTTTGACTTGAACAGTGGGATCTGAAGAATTCTGGTGTCCCCTACAATGAATAACTACTGCTTGTTTTGGGAGTTGTGCTGCTTGTAGGAGTTTAAAAATAAGAGGCACGTTAATGATGGGAGTTCCCTGAGAGTTAATAAAACCACTTTCCTGCCAGATAGCAGCATGGGAGTGTAAAATGTTAAATGTATACTTTGAATTGGTGTATATATTTATGACTTTGTCCTTTGCTAGTATAAAAGCCTGCATAAGGGCAATAAGTTCTGACCTCTGGGGAGATGTCCCAGGTGGCAGTGGATTATTCTCAATGACTTTTGACTGGTTGACTGTTGCATATCCTGCTCTCCTTTGTTTGCCTATGCTTGTTGAACTGCCATCTATGAACCATGTGTCAAAGACTAGAGAGGTGTGCTACTGATGTGAGGGAAAGGGGTGGGAGTCATCTGTAAGTCCTCTATACAGTCATGGTGAGGGTGGCCTTCTGAGGTGGGAAGCAAAGTTGCCAGGTTAAGAGGACCCCTAGATGCAATAGAGATAGAAGGGTCCTGAGGAAAGACTTGATGCACCTTTTGGAGGTGAGAAAGGGTCATCAGGGCAGGGAGTCACTTTAGATGATGAGGTGAGTGTACTGTAATAGACTGCCCTAATGTAAACTTTTCAGCTTCCTGTGTCAGTAGGGCTGCAGCAATAAGGGCTCAGAGACAAGGTGCCCATCCTTTTACTGTGCTGTCTAACTGTTTTGACAAGTAGGCTACTGCTTGGAAAGAGTCCCTTTTTGTGTCCTAGTACACCTACAGCATTGTGACCCTGAGAGTAATGTATAGAGTGAAGCATTGGGTGGGGTCAGAAAGGATAAGGGCTGGAGCCCTTAGGAAAACCTCTTTCAGTTTATGAAAGGAGGTGTGTATGGGCATAGTGGGGTCTAGGGGTTCTGATAAGGAATCCTTAGAAGTTTGTAGAGGGGTTGGGCTAGAGCTGCAAAGTTAGGAATCCAGAGGTGAAAGAAATTAGCTAAACCTAGGAAAGATATAATTAGTTGTTTGGTTGTGGGTACCTGGAGATCCTGAACAATCACCTTATGATCTGCAGTGAGAGAGAGACCTAGATACTTGACTTCTGTGGAAGTTATTTGGGCTTTAGCAGGAGAAACCCTGTATGCATGACTGGTGAGAAAATTAAGGAGACTAGCTGAATGCTGCATGGCTAACATATGGGATGGAGAACACAAGAGAAAGTCATCAGTGTATTGAAGGAGGGTGCTGGGTTTGCGGTCAAGTGCTTCAAAGTCAGCGGGAAGAGCTTGGCTAAAGAAATGAAGACCGTCTCTAAACCCTTGAGAGAGCACTGTCCAAGTAAATCATTGAGACCTGAGTGTCTGGGTCACTACATGTAAATGCAAAGAAATCTTGACAATCAGGGTGTAGGAAGATAGTAAAAAAGGCATCTTTAAGATCTAGGACTGTAAAGTGAATGGTGAAGGAAAGGATATGAGAGAGCATGGTATAAGAGTTTGGCACCACTAGGTGAATTGGGGTAACAGCATTATTGATTACCCTAAGGTCCTGTAATAGATGAAAAGACACATTAGGCTTAAGTATCAGGAGTATGGAAATATTGTAGGGTGAATGGGTAGGCTTAAGAAAACTGTTGTCCAAAAGACACTTGATTATAGGTTTAAGTCCCTATAAATGTTTGCGAGCTATGGATATTGGGGAACACAGGAAAAATTGAAGGATCTCTGAGACAAATTAAAATAGGCATGGCATGGGTAATGCAAGTGGGGTTGGAGGTATCCCAAACTATGGGATCAACCAGAGAAAGAGAGAGGTGAGTTTGGCTTTCAGCACACTGTGAGGGTGTTTAGAGGACTAGAACTGTGGTGAAGGAGAAGGTAAATGAGAAGTTAAGCTTTTGAAGAAGATCCCTACCTAAAAGGGGTGCAGGGCATGTTGGAATTACTAGAAAGTTATGAGTAAAGAAGAGAGTCTGAAACCTGCATGGAATAGGCTCTGTCTGGAGAGGCTGTGTAGGTTGGCTGTCAACACTTACTACAGAGACTAAAGACTTAATACAATAGCCTGAAAACTCAGGAAGAGCACTATAAGTCACCCTATGTTTACAAGTACAGATAGTGTTTTACCTGAGACTTCCAGTGAGACTTGGGGCTACAAGAGGGGGGCTGTGAGCTCTGAGCCCCATCAATCTTTAGCAGCAAGTCCAAGTATATCAGTCAGTGATGAATCTGGTGGTGATGAGATCTCCTGTGAGTGTAAGGAGTTAGAGGATGGCTTACCTGCTCTCTGTCAGTTAGGACAGTCACTCTTCCAATGGCTTCTTGAGATTGCAACAGGGGCAAGGTCACAAAGGAATGCCTGGGTTGGGGCATTCTGTTACCCAATGTCCTTCCTTGCTGTACGTGAAATATGGTCTGGGAGGGGCTCGGGCAGCTCCACCTTGTTTTAGTTTTCATGTCTTGTGAGCCTCAATTGCCACTGCTAAAAGATCAGATTGATATTTAGCAAGTTTCTTTTTTTGTGATTCTTTTTCCTCTTTTTGAATTTTTTCTCTGTTGTTGAAAACACAGAAGGCCAAATTAAGAAGCTCCCCCTATGGGGCTTCAGGGCCAAGTTCAGCCTTTTGTAATTTTGCATGAATATCAGGAGCAGACTGAGAAACAAAATAAGAGTTAATAACAATTGTCCCTTCATGAGAGTCTGGGTTTACATTAGTAAACTGAATTAAGGTGTCCCTACACTGACTTAGGAACACAGCTGGATTTTCATAAGCTTCTTGGACCTGTTTTAAAAGCTTGGTATAGTTAGTATGTTTGTGAGCTATTGGTAATTCCAATTAGGATCTTGTTAAGGTACTGCAGTAAGCTCAGGGTCATTCTCACCAGTATTTGCTTTATGTCTATGATTGGCTTCTTCTCAAGCTGCTTGCCACAGCTGAGCTTGCTTTTGTGAGCTAAGGGTAGTATTCAGTATCATATAAATGTCCTTGAAATGTAAATCATAACAATTAGTTAAAAATTCAAACTCTCTAATGTAATTCTGTGGGTCAACAGAGAAGCAACCTAATTTATGGCTAATATGAGATAGGTCGGTAAGGGAAAAAGGAGCATGAATACAAACTAATCCCTCAGGGCCAACCTATTCCTGAAGTGGGAATAGGGATGAGGCTGAGAAGGCTTTGGAATGGGAGGTGTAGATGGCCTCTGAGCGGCCAACTGCCCAGCAGGCATGCGTGGCAATTACTGGGTGATTGATCACAAAATGGCCACTTGTCACCATATGACAGGGAAACACAAGATGCCAACTGGTTACCAGGTGACCCACAGTAAGATAGCTGCTGCTGGTGACACAGTAAGGGAGAACAAGATGGTGACTGGTCATCATGTGCCCTGCAACAAGATGGCTGCTGCTGGTCACATGATGAGGGACTGCAAGATGGTGGTCATTGACCTTGTGACCTGTCACAAGATAGCAGTACACTGTCACATGGTGGAGGTCTGCAAGATGGCAGCTGTTCTACATGTGAGCTGCAGCAAGATGGCTGCTGAGAATCATGTGGCCTGCTAGGTGGGTGAAACACATGAGACTGAGTATAGTGAGCCTGCAGGGAAAATTATAATGCAGGAGTAGGGGACAAAGAAGAGCCATCCAATGGAATAGATGGCTCAGGTGGAGGACATTGTGAAATCTTGAGACTGTGGAGAGAAGGTAAGGGAAGGATTTAGAGGCCACTGGGGGTAAGGAATGGGGTGAGGATCACACAGGGGGCACAGAAATCTCTGTATGAGAAAGCTGTGGGATTTGATCTTGGATATATGGGGGAAGGAGAGTAAAGACAGGAGGCACATCTTCTAAGTAGTCCAGTGAGAAGAAAAGGAGAGTTCCTGGTACAGTAGAGTTAGCTAGAAATATTTGCACTGCTGTACATAACTGAATGAGAGAAGAACATGTCCTTAGAGTAAGGAAGTCCTGTACATATGGGATTTTTGCTAACTTGCCACAAGTGTAACGAAAGTTATACGAATTTTGAAGAATACAGGGGTCAAATGTTCCCCCCTTAGGCCATGGTCTGCCATTAAGTTGGTAGGTCGGCCAAGCCACCTGGCAGTAAAAGATTAGTTTTTAATTTTTATAGACTTTTTTAGGCCAAGAGCACCAAGGTTACGAACTAGGCACCCAAGAGGTGTGTTTTTTGGGGGCAGGAAATAGTATTCCCTATGACCAAATTTAAAGTGAGTTAAAATAACAACTTTGCCTCAGGATGTAAGAGCTTAATTTCCCCCAAGGAATGTGAAAGTTGTCCTAGATCACACTTATCAAAAGAAGTCATCACCTATTTTGGAAGCATGATATGGAAGGTTCCAACCAGATATCATCAGCTGTCACCAAAAAGTGAGGGTCAAGGTCCCAGAGGACAAACAAAAGGGTAACACCTCTGTCTCCAGCTGTCCAAGGAATGTGAGAACTGCTTTGTCCAGGGACAGCAATGGGTTATCCAGCATGGGCCCGGCCTATGGAAAAAGAAAACCCCTGATGGAAATTGGCTCACTTGTGGTTAAATGAGATAGGCCAGTGTTGCATGGAGACTGATGGTGACAAATAAGCAGGTCCCACAGAAATGAGAAATTACTGTGAGAAATGGTTCCGAGAAATGGTTTCTAGATCAGCAGGGGAGCTCAAACTGGGAGTGACTCCTAGGAGCCAACACACTCTGCCAGCTCCTGAGTTCTGGCACCAGACTGTTAGAGTTCTTTGGCACAATAAAGAAGCATAATATAAGAAAAAGTAAAAGTGGCCTTTATTCCAAGGATGTGGAGAGGAGCCCATAACTGGCAGCAGTCTGACCTTTCCTCTCCCTGGATATAGGGGTATGGGGTATATATAACCTTTGAATGGAGGTGGTGCTTAAGGCAGGCATTGATGATGCGTGAGGAGCTGATTGGAATTTTCTTTGCACACACTGGGAAAGGAAAAAGGAATTCATAATAGGGGAAGGAGGAAGTGACCTCAGGGTAAACATCCCCAATTTGACCTTCCACTGCCATAATGTACTATAATTTTTTCTAGGGAAAACTCTTTCAGGAGGCAGCTTCCTAGTAAGAGGATAGACTTTCATCAAATATCTAATTTTACTTAAGTGAACTTCAGTCATTATTGGGCAGATTTAGATCTTAATATTCTGTATTCTGAGAGGTGGGTAGACACTCTCCCCTTAAAAAGGGTCAACAAACTTTTAAATGGGCTCACATTTAATAAGGATATAACATAATGATGGTGGAAGATGGAAAATATCAATTTTGTTTCTTGCTTGACTATAGAATTGGCTTTGTAGTTGGCATAATATTTCTGTCTGGAGGTATATTTTGAAATGTCAAGAAAGCATTGTAAAGATGAAGAATTCACCTTCTGATTTAAAAATAGGAATTTATCTTCAATGAATATGTATTACTTTCTTTTACCCAATTCTTTGATAAGAAATAAGCTGGAAGACTTAGATCACAGTATTATAAGATATATATATATATATATATATATATATATATATATATATATATATATCATAGCTCAGTAGCTATGTCTACTGAGCTGAGGCAGGTGTTTTCATGGTGTAGGGAACATATTAAGTCAAGAGAAATAAAAATTAGCCTGTATTTTTTTTTCACTGAGTGAGAGAGGAGAAAATGTGGAGCAGAATATGGAGTTAGACAGGAAATGAAAACCCTGATATGACATTGTTCCAATTTTGCTGTGCCAGGTTCTGATGTGGAGTGTGAGAGATGTGTGCAGTCTTGTTGGAGCTTAAGGGAAGAGAGTCTTCTGCCCAGAGTCTTATTTAAGAGCCTACAAAGAGCTGGCCTGTGGTCTTCCCTGCACAGCTCTGGGGCCTGATCTGCAGAATAGTCAGTGGCCTCAGTGTTAGCCCTCTCCATTCTCATGGATGCTGTGGGAACAAGATTCCTTGCCTTATCAGGCTGTGTGTGACTTTCAATGGGGAGTGATTTACTGAATTCCTTGAAATTTTCATACAATTTAATTTGCTCTTATGTAGCTCTCATAAAATCAAGATATTGATTTTGCATATAAAGGACTATAAAATATTTTTTTGAAAAATTTTTTTGCATGCAAAGGACTGTAAAATATTTTTTCAAAAAATTTTAAGCAGCCTCGCTAGCTTTGTGTTTTTGCTATTTGCAAAATAAAATTTAACACTATATAATATTTCCTTCACTTGTTTGAGTAATATTTTTGGATTTGGATTTAAAATTACTGCTATGCTAAAAAGCAGGACAACATTTGCAGGCTTTGAAATCACAAATAAACCATAATACTTCAAAGAGAACTGGAAGCATAAACAGAAGAGAAGTCATTGATAAGGAGCATAGGTCTTTATTCTCAGTCTTTAGTGTGCTCAAACCTGCAGGTATTAAATCCAGAAGATCACTGGGAGGTGGGAGAGTCGACATTATTAATAAACACTCAAGGATTCTGATGCATTTGGGTCTTGTGTCATATTTTGAGAGTTAAACCACTATAATTGCTGACATTTTTCATTATGATTTTGAATTATAACGTCTTAATTGAAAAGCTGACTTAATACATAAATATTAATTTATGATTTTATAATTATCTTAGTTGATATATCCAAATTATATTATTTGATTAAAATTATTTTATTCAATCATTCAAGCAGCTTGAGGACAATGTAAGGAAGTGGTAATTGCTTCATTTACAAGTGTGAAGTAGTAGAAAAAGATCTTTTGCCAAAGGGAAGGGGACAAAGAAAGGAAGAGGGGAGGAGAAAGGCAAAAAGACTCAAGAGGTGTTATGCATATGTACCAACTCTGCACAAGGAATAAAGTTGTTATGTACTGCAAACAAGTACTAAGAAAAACGTGTTTTTAAAATGCCTCTTTGGGAGAAAGATTTAAAATACGATATTACCCAAAATGGAAAATTTTTTTCCTGGCAAGAAATAACCACTAAAACTGTAGAAAAACAAACAGGAACCACTGGATCAGATGGAATTTGTAGAAATCTGAAGTTCAATTGCCCAATAGCTCTTTCTTTCTAAGAAGGTGCTAGATCAGGGTCTATGCTGTAAGATACACTAAAATATATTCCAAATAAGCTTTTCTTTCATCAGCAATATTTTCCTACATCCAGAAGGAAGTTGAGCTTTAAAGGAAGTGAAGAATCAACTGTGAACTTCTAGTAAGGTCACAGAAGTCTGAAAAATGTTTAAACATTTTGCTCTGAATTTCAGTTCCTTTTTGTTATGCTAAATTTCATTTAAGCATTTTTGTTATAGCTTTCTTTTCTTTTGCATCAAATTATGGTAGTTGAAAACAGAACAAATGGTAGAATTAAAACAATTGCCATTTAAAAATCCCTAATTCCATAATTAATTCTAAAGTTCATCAAAGGACACTAAAAATCTTAACTAAAAATTGTTTTCCACATTCTGGAAATTTTGAAGGTACTAATAATATATTTAATTGCAAGGTTTCATATCAATAACTACTTGCTGATGTAAGGAGAAAACATTAAGTATGGAGAGATCTGGCTCTTACCCCTATAATCAAGAGATCAAACAGCTTCCTAAGTAGCAAGATACATGTGCTTCCTGACCTGATGAGACATGAAGTCTATAGCAATGTCTATGATGTACTGTTTCATACACATTGATCAGTCTATTTCATAGGTATTGTTAACTGTTTTGTTAAAAAACAAAAATGTTTTAAACATTTTTATTAGTGCATGTTTGTAGTGCTCTATGATTACATTTCTTAAAGTGAATTGGTACATGTGTGTAACACAGCTGAAAATGTTTAATCAAGTCTTTAGATATATGACTTCCACAGGGAATAGAAAAACATAGGAAATGGAAAAACAGTTAAGTAGTGCAAATTACACAACCAGAATATGCAATATTTGGAAATACAATTGGACAGTTGACCCTTTCTCTCCAATCAGTCACTGGAGCAAGAAGTGAAAGGATTCTAAGAGTTATGTTATAGACAATAGACAATAAACAAATGCAATGTAATGCTTTAAAAGATAATTTGGAAACATCTAGAGAGGATGTTATTGGGAAAATAGTGTCATTTGTTAGATATCAAAATGTATTGTGGTTAGAAAAGTGAATGTTCTTATTTTTCAAGGATGCAGCCTAAAGCATTTAGTTGTGAAATAGCACTTTGCAATTTTATTAAAGTATATAAATGTTTCTCTTTACTTTACTATGTTTTACTTACATTTTGTCCTGATGATCATGAATAGATAATCTATTTCATTTGTTCCACCTAAATCACTAGTTTTCTAGTCTCCATGTCAATTTGCAAATGGTTTTAACTTGTTAAAAAAATTGTTTCATTAAAGTTAAATTGCCATACCACAAATTGGCAATTAGCACATGCCTCAATTTTGCTCATTTCAAACTCTGTTCTCTTCCAAAAGAATTCAGCAATATCATTATGAATAACTGAACTAAAGAAAGAAATGCCAAATATAAATGAACCTCACTGCAAGTAGAGTGATAAGGATTTGCACTCCATTCTCTTATTTTATTCTTGCAACAACCATATAAATTCAACCTTACTAACTGTATTTCTCAAGTGAGGAAAATAAGAGTTAGTGAATGTATCTGACCAAAGTCATGGAGGCAAAGCCCACAAATCTTTTTTTCTCAATCATTTTTTTTTTTTTTGAGACAAGTGTCTCACTGTGCAGTTCAGGTTGGCTTTGAACTCACTATGTAGCCCAGGCTGACCTCAACCTCACAGAGATCTTTCTGCCTCTCTAATTCTGGGGTTGCCAGGGTGTGCCACCATGTCCCATCCAAACTCTTAACTGCTACATTTCCTTGTCTTTGTCTACAAGCAGAAATTCATTTAATGAACTTGTACTCATAATGATTCTTGATGAAATGAAGTATAGTTTCAATTGTTACAGATAACTTTATGACATCAAAATATCTGGTATGAGATAGCTCCCCTCTTGTTTTTTAAATTTACATTAACTTTTTCTTTAAACTATCTCCCAGATGAATATAGACTCTTTTTAGTCAAAATATCTCAATATAATTTTGTTTTAATAGGATAAAATATATATTAATTTATATATTTTTTTTGAAAGTTAATACTTTTAACACATAGAGCCTCATTTAAGTAGCTAGGAAATTTTATATGGAACATATGATAAAAAATAAACAATTGAATTAAAAACCCAGAAATGAGCCCATGCATTTATGGTCAATTAACTACATAAAATGGGCCTATAACAAAAAAATGGGAGGACTATTTTCATGTAGAAAAATAAAATTGGACTGTTACCTTATGCCCAATATAAAAATCAACTTAAAATGAATTAACAACTGAAAGATAAGACCAGATACTTCAGTCAAATCAGGGAAAAACAACACACTTCCACACATACATAATTATTTTAAATGCTACCCTAAAATCACAAATAGGAAAAGCAAAAGGTTTCTGCATAACAAACAGAATACAGAGTGAAGAGATAATGGATTGAAAGAAAATATCTGTAAGCCACACCTCTTATATTAGTCACTTTCCTGGTTCTGGGGCAAAATAGCCTATGCCTGCAACCTATAAGAGATTTTTATTTTGGCTTACATTTGTCAGAGGATTTAGCCCATGGTCAGTTGCTCTTGAGGTGGAACTTGCATGGCAGAAAGATCTAGCAGAAGAACACTGCTCAAAACATGGAGACTCAGAGGCAGAAGGCAAAAGAAGGAGCCAAGGTCACATGTCCAATGACCCACCTCCAACCAGCACCTATCTCTAGCAGCAAAACACTATGAACTCATTAATGGATTAATCCACTGATGAGTACAGCAGCCCCACAGTTCCATGTCCTCCCAAAGTCCTCTCTGTGAATATATGAGATTTTTGGGGAGCATTTTAGACTTAAACTGTAATACTTCTAATAAGGGGATATTATCCAAAATATATAAGAAAATCAAGCAATTCAATAGCAAGGTAACATAATCTGATTAAAAGATGAGCGTGAGATGGACATTTTCTAAATGGAAGATACAGAAATTACCAAAAATATGCAAAAAATATTCTTCATAACTGAACACTAGGGAAATGGAAATTAAAATGCAAGGTAGTATCAACTCATTGTGAGGATGTGGGGAAATGTAAATTTTGTAAATTGCTTTTGGAAATGTAATTAGTAAAGTAATTGTTGAAAACTGTGGAAATTTCTTCAAAATCTAAAAATAGCACTATCTTTTGATCCAACAATTCCAATTCTCCGAATGTAGCTAAAATGATTCAAAATCAATACCTCAAGGAAGTATCTGCATTCCCATGTTCATTGCATTATTTGCATTTTATAGAAGCAACCTACAGTTCTATCAGTGGATAAGGTGAATGAGGTATATATGTCCAATGGAATATAAGCTTCAGAAGAAGAAAATGTTGTTATTTTCAACAACATGGATAAACCTAGCAGACATTAGGGTGACTGAAATAAGCTAGGTATCCAAAGACAAATATTCTCATGTAAATATGAAATATAAAATAATTAAGCTCAAAAAAGCAAAGTAGAAAGATGGTTACCAGAGGCTAGGGAATGGGAGGCTACTGGTTAAAGGGTACAAAATTTCCATCAGTCAGAAAGAATAAATTTTGTGAGATTATGAAGCATGGCGACTACAGTATATTTTATTGTATACATATAACATCATATTATATCCACTAAATGAATTGTCAATTTTTAGTACAAATTTTAAAAAGAAGACACTTTTTAAAAAAAGTTTAAAGAGAAAAAAAAGCAAAACAGATAAAAGGGTAGAGATAATACAGAATTTCAAAAAAAATAACAAAAACAGTAAGAAATCACTAGTTGATAAATTAAATATTGTCCTCTTAGAAATAGTTATTCAAGTTACAAAATTAAAGCATACAAAGTGGACATTCAAAAAGTGAAACTGCAAACAGTTCTGTTCAAAGATCCAACAAAAACTTACTAATATAGTTATCTATCTTAGACACTTAAACATGCATGCAGTTATATCCTTAAAGCACTTTCTTTTCCTCTTTTTAAAAAAATTTATTTAAAGAGAAAAAACCAAAACAAACAAACAAACAAACAAAACCCAGAAAGCAAGGGTAGCAATCATACAAAATTCCAAAAAAAAAAAAAAGAGATAAACTAAAATAAACACTACAAAATCACTAGTTGACAAATTACATACTGTCATCTTAGAAGTAGTTGTACGAGTTACAGAATTAAAGCACAGAAAGTGGGCATTCAAACCGCAAGACTGCAAACAGTTCTGCTCAATGATCCAACATAAACATAGTAGTATTTGGTTATCAATCCTACACTCTTAAACATACATGCAGTTATATCTTTTAAAGCACTTTCTTTTCCTCTCTTTGTTACAATTGCAATTACACATTTTGGGTTTTATTACTCAGACATTTGTTAAATGTTTTTTTTCTTTTTTTAAAATTGGTACCAAGGATCAAACTCATGACCACACACTTGCAAGGCAAGCACTTACGCCACTGAGCTAAATCCCCAGCCCCAACTCAGACATTTATTACATTTTTTTAGTTAATAAATTACATATTGTCCTCTTAGAAACAGTTGTTCAAGTTATAAAATTAAAGCATGCAAAGTGGACATTCAAACAGTGAGACTGAAAACAGTTCTGTTCAACAATCCAATAAAAACTTAGTAATGTGGTTATCAATCCTACACACTTAAACATACACACAGTTATATCCTTTAGAACACTTTCTTTTCTTCTCTTTTTTATAATAGCAATTACACATTTTGGTTTTATTACTCCTACATTTGTTATTACTTCTTACACTAGAGACACAATGTGATATTTACAAATATGATTCTTATTATTTCACTTGTGAGAATAGGCTCAAGTTGCCCCCATTTGCCTATGAAGGCCTCAAGATCATCCTTTTTATAGCTGAGTAATATTCCATTGTATAAAAGTACCCCATCTTTTTCATCCACTCTGTAGTTGATGGCATTTTGGTTGTTTCCAAGATTTAGCTATTACAAATTGTGCTGCGATGAACATGGGAGGGACATATATCACTGTGATATGACCTTTTCAGGTTTTCTGGAAAAATACCCTGGAGGGAAATAGGTGTGTTGAATGGAACTTCCAATGCTAGTCTTCTGAGGAGTCTCCATACTAATTTCCATAGTGGCTGCACCAGTCTGCACTTCCACCAACAGTGGAGCAGTGTTTTTTTCCCTGCAGCCTCACCAATATTTATTATCAGTTGATTTCTTCTCCTTCTCCTTCTTCTTCTTCTTTTGTACTGGGGATAGAACTCATGACCTCACTCTTGGCAGGCAGGTGCTTAAGCCACTGAGCTAGATCCCCAGCTCCCTATCAGTTGATTTCTTGATGGAAGTTATTCTTTCCACAGTGAGATGAAATCTCAATGTTGCTTTAATTTGCATTTTTTGAATGACCAGTGATGGTGAACATTTCTTCATGTATTTATTTGCCATTTGTATCTCTTCATCTGAGAAATGTGTGTTCATCTCAGATGCCCATTTTTGGAAAGGGTCTTTCAATTTGGGAGGTTTGATGTTCTTCTGTTCTTTATATCTTCTGGATATAAGTCCTTTGTCTGAGGGGTTGCTGGTAAAATTCTTTACCATTCTATGGGTTTTCTTTTCGTTCTGTTGATGATTTCTTTTGAAGTGCAGAAACTTTTCAATACGAGATCCCAGTTGTTGATTCTTAGGAGTGTTTCCTGTGCAGTTGTATTTTTTGTCTGCCTATCTCTATGTCTGAAAGAGTCCCAACTACCTTGCCTTCCAGTAGATTTAGTGTTTCTGTTTTAATATTCAGATCTTTGATCCATTTAGACTTTAGTTGTGTGCATGATGATAGGCAGAGATCTAGTTTTAGTCTTCAGCATTGGTGAGCCAATTTTTCCAGCACCATTTATTAAAAAGGCTATCTTTATTCCAGTGAACATGTTTAGCCCCTTTGTCAAATATCAGGTGGCCGAGTGTCTTTGTACTGGTGCTTGCATCTTCTAATCGGATCCATTGATCCTCAGTTCTATTTCTTTGCCAGTACCAGGATGATTTTATCACTGTAGTTTTGTAGTATAGTTTCAAGTCAGGGATTGAGATACCTCCTGTCTTGACTTTGTTGCCCAGAATTGCCTTTGGTATTTTAGGTTTCTTCTGTCTCCAAATGAATTTTGGGAGCTTTTTTTCTCTAGATCTGTGAGGTATGTCAATGGTATTTTGATGGGGATTGCATTAAATCTGTACAATGGTTTTGGGATTATGGCCATTTTCACAATATTGGTTCTTCTTAGCCAAGAGCAAGGAATATCCTTCTATTTTCTAATATTCTCTTCAATCTCCTTTTTTATCATAGTGTAATTTTCATCATACATTCTTACATCATACATTCTTTTACATTCTTAGTTAGGTTGATTCCTAAATATTTTATTTTTTTAGTTTCTATTGTGAAGGGTGATATTCCCATAATTTCTCTCTCAGTGAAATTTTGTTTGTGTACAGGAATGATATTGATTTTTGATCATTTACTTTGTGTCCAGCTACACTGTTAAACATGGTTATTACCTCTAGTAGTCTTTTAATGGAGTTTTTGGGTCTTCTATGTAGAGTATCATGTCATCTGCAAATAGCGATAATTTAACTTCTTCCTTTCCTATCTTTATTCCTTTTATTTCTCTCTCTTGTCTGATTGCCCTGGCTAGTGTTCTCAGAACTATATTGAATAGGAGTGGTGAGAGTAGACATCCTTTTCTTCTTCCTGATTTTAAAGTGAAAGCTTTCAGTTTTTTTCTGTTTAGTATAATGTTGGCTGTTAGTTTGTCATAGATGGCGTTTATAAGATTGAGGTAGACACCATGTATTCTGAGTTGCTGAAGGGTTTTTATCATGAAAATGTGTTGGGCTTTATTGAAAGCTTTTTCTGCATCTATTGTGATGACTATGTCATTTTTGTTTTTGGCTCTGTTGATGTGGTGCATTTTATTTATTTATTTATTTATTTATTTATTTATTTATGTTAAACCATCCTTGCATACCTGGAATGAATCCCACTTGGTCATAATTTATAATCTTCTTGATAATTTGCTGCTTTTTATTTGCCAATATTTTATTGAGAATCTCTGCCTCAATGTTTATCAGTGAGATTGTTCTATAGTTCTCCTTTTTGGTTGGGTCTTTTTCTGGTTTTGGTATCAGAGTGATACTTGCCTCCAAGAATGAGTTAGGGAGTACAGCTTCTCTTTCAATAGCATTGAAAAGTTTAAGGAGTATTGGCATCAAATCTTCTCTAAATTTCTTGTAGAATTCAACAGTGAATCCATCAAGACCTGAGCTTTTCTTTGTTGCTAAGTTTTTAATTACATTTCAAGCTCAATAGTTGATATCGGGTTATTCAAAATAGCTATATCTTCTTGTTTGAGCTTTGGTAGTTCATATGTTTCTAGAAACCTCTCCATTTCCTTTGTGTTTTCTATCCTATTGACTAGAGATTTTCAAAGTAGGTATTCATGATCTTTTGCATTTCCATGGGATCTGTAGTAATTTCCAACTTTTCAGTACTTATTGCATGAATTTGGTTTTTTCTTTCTTTTTCTTTGTGAAGTTAGATAGAGGTTTGTCAATTTTGTTTATTCTCTCAAAAATCCAGCTTTTTGATTCATTGATTCTTTGTATTGTTTTTTTAGTTTCAATTGCATTGATTTCTGCTCTAATGTTTATGATTTCCTCTCTTCTATGAACTTTGGGTTTAACTTGCTCTTCTTTTTCTAGAAGCTTGAGATGAAGCATTAGGTCATTTACTTGTGTTCATTGTTTTCTTGATATGACTATTTATTGCTATATATTTCCCTCTTAGGACTGCTTTCATTGCATTCCACAGGTTACAGTATGTTGTTTCTGTATTTTCATTGAATTGTAGGTATTGCTTTATTTCTTTATTTTCACCTGTAACCCACTGGTTGTTCAAAAGATTGTTATTTAATTTCCATGTATTTATGCAGTTTTTGCAATTTCTTTTGCCATTAATTCCCAATTTCAGTGTGCTATGGTCAGATAGTATGCATGGGATAATTTCAATACCTTTGCATTTACTTAAGAATATTTTATGGGATAATATATGGTGTATTTTGGAGAATGTCCCATGTGCAGCTCAGAATGTGTATTCTTATGTGGTTGGGTGGAACATTCTGTAAACATCTACTAAGTCCAATTGCTCACAGGTATTTCATGTGCATTAGTACCTGTCTTTTATAGTTGGGTGCTCTTGTATGTGATGCATATATATTTATAATTGTTATTCCTTCCTCTTGAATTTTTCCACTAACGAGTATGTAGTGACCTTTATCTCTTTTAATCATTTTAGGTTTGAAGTTCATGTTGTCTGCACATAGAACAGTTACCCCTGCTTTTTTCTGGGTTCTTGTTGCATGGAATACTGTTTTCCATCCTTTGACTTAATCTTTGAGTTTCCTTTTGGGTCAGATGTGTTTCTTGTATACAGCATATTGTGGGATTCTGTTTCTTGATCCATTCCGTCAGCCTATTTCTTTTGATAGGTGAATTGAGGCCATTTAGTTTTATGGATATCACTGATATGTATGGCTTAACTTTGCTATGTTGTGTTCCAGCTGTTTGCTTTCTGCTTCCCCCCCCTTGTTTAATTGCTTATCCTACTTGGTGGTTTCTTTCTGTTGTTATTCTGGTGATTGTGGTCATTTTTATCTCTATCTAGTATGTCTTTCAATACTCTTTCAATAGGGTTGGCTTGGTGGACATAAATTTCTTCAGTTCTTTGTCATGGAAGTATCTTGTTTCTCCATTAAATTGGAGTGAAAGTTTTGCTGGATACATCAGTCTGGGTTGAAAGTTGTTTTCCTTCAGGGCTTGAAATACCTCACTCCATGCTCATTTTGAACTGAGAGTTTGTGCTAAAATGTCTCCCATGAATCTAATGGGCTTTTCTTGATAGGTGAGTTGTGTCTTTTCTCTAACAGCTTTTAGCATTCTGTTTTTATGCTAAATGTCTGGGATCTTAATTACTATATGTCTGGGTGTAGATTTTTGTTGGATGTGATTATTTGGTATCTTTATGCTTCACTTATCTGCATATCAGATTTTTCCCCCCATGCTTGGGAAATTTTCTGTGATCATTTCTTTGAGTAGTTTACTTATGTCATTTGCATTGAATCCTGCATCTTCACAGATTTTTATTAGTCTTATATTATTTATCTTGGAATCATCTTGAAGCTGCAGGGTTGTCATTTCATACTCCTTTGTTAGTTTTAAAAGTTCTATCCTTTCATGGTTGCTAATTGTGATCCTTTCCTCAAGGTCCAAAATTTTATCCTCAGCTTCATTTAAATGGTCTTGCCAATTTTCAGTGTAATTTTTTTTGTTTCTTAGATGTCTCTTTGAGTTTGTTTCATGAATTTTGCATCTTTTCTATATCATTCATTCAAGTTCTCAATCATTTTCTCATGCTCCTATACTTTTTAATCTATTCTCTAGCTGCACTGAACAATTCCTTTACTAAGGTTGTTATTTCTGTCTTTACATGAGAGATTACTTCTATTTTGATTTTCTCTATAGCCTTATGGAGTTGATTTTTTATCTCACTTGCTATCTTTTCAGAGATTTCTGATCTGTTACTTTTGAAGTCCTGTATTTCAATGTCTCCTGTACTTGCTTCTGATGGACTAGATGTTTGAGATTGCATTTTGCTTTTCCATTTTGCCATTTTCCCCTTTTGGGTTAATATTTGGTCCTTCAGTCCCACTAGTGTCAACTGCTTGTAGTGTGTATCTTGGAGTCCTACTCTAAGGTTGATTTTTGTCCACTTTCTGGGTCCCACAATTAAGAGGTGGCACAGTCACCTGAATTCCCCCTGCAGAGCCTGTTGGGTGAGTCCTGTATTATTCTTAGGCCGACAAGCCTAGAAACATTGATGGAAATCAACTCTTGGTTCCTGCTGTTATTATGTCTTTACGTTGTTCCAAGTCACTATATCTCCCTATTTATAGTGTTGTCTTGGCTGGGACCCTACTGTGTCTCTTGGTGTCCCACAGTCCCCCTTAATTTTCTCCAGGTTGGGTGAGGCCTTATTGGCACCCTCCTCAACCTATTCTCTGTGTGGAGGAAGGACTCACCCACTTGCCAAACTCGCCAATGGTGTACTTCTGCAAGGGGCTTCACTTTTGCTCCTGTTTACCCACTGAAGGTGGCAAACTCTATTTCTACTTTGGTGGCAAACTCACCTCACTGATGGAAGCCTGGTGAGCTCTTCTGTTAGGATGAAGGGTTACTGAGTCTCTCTTGATACTGCATGGTTAATCCACTGCAGTCCATGTTTCTGGGGGGAGGTGTGGGAGCTGAAGATCAATAGCAATACTAGGTCCAGGAGGTGTAGGGGTTTCCATGATGGCAGTGGTGGGACTGCGGGGGTGCTCATTGCAGGCTGGAGTTCCTAGGTCCTGAGGTGGATGGCCAGGATGGTGGTGACATGGGAGAGGCTTGGTTCTGGCCTGACTCACCCACACTGCTAGCCAGAGTTCCTGGGTCTTACAAGGTGGTCTGCTGGGAAGGTGAGGTTCACGGGAGTGGCCCGAGTCCAGCCCGGCCTTGTGTGCACCACCAGCTGGATTTCTCAGGTCCTGTGAGGTGGTCTGTCAGGAGAGCAGGGGTCGTGGGAGGGGCCCAGGTCTAGCCCAGCCCTGTGTGTGCTGCTGGCTGGAGTTCCTGAGTCCTGTGAGGTGATCTTCCTGGAAGGTGGGTGTCACGGGAGGAGCCCAGGTCTAGCCACAGAAGAGAACAGTTTTTAGACAGATTTTAAAGTTTTTATAAATATTTGTAGGTCAGACATATTCTTGTCAGATTTCTATGAAGAGTAATACATACAATTAATCACCTATGTGTATATATAGGGTTTTTTCTTTTATAAAGTTTGGAAATGGGTTGTTTCAAATTTTATAAACTATAATTTATCCATAGGTCTTATGGCAGATTGGTAAAAAAATCCTTAACAATGTAAGCATATTTATAAAATTATTTTCAATTCTAGTACTTTATGATATCATATTTTTATAATTATTAAGCAGAAAAACTTTATGGGGATATAGCTTAGTGGCATAATTGCCTTTCTGCCAAGTGCAAGGTCCTGAGTTTGATTCCCAGTAGCAAAACAGAAAAAACTACATTTTTCAAGTGAATGATGTTGGAAAATATGTGATATATTATCATTAAAAATAATTTATGAAAAATTATGTGTTCTAGTATCCTAATTATATGTTCTAGTTTTAAAAATTATAAAAATACAGGATACACAAATATAAGGATACATAAATATACAGAAGGACAACTATAGCCCAAAATGTAAAAACAATTCATCAGTTACTGGTGTGACTACAATTTGTTTTGTTTTTCTACATTTTATTAAAAGTATTTTTTCTAGGTGTTTGACTGTAATGAATAATATGAAGTATACTGATTTCATACATTATGCATGGTTCTTAGAATTTAGGTTTAAAGTAACCATTTTCTAAGGGAACTTTCAATTACTATCACAAAGATAACTTGTACACATATGTATATGTTTTATATGCATATATAATCATCAAAATATTTTTCCTGAGCAACAATGTGTTTCTTATTTTTCAGAGTTAAATTTTATGGCAAATCAGTTGTATTTAATGCATTTAATAAATCTCAATGTAATACACATTTTTGCTTTTCTTTTGTTTTCAAAAGAAAAAAAGGATCTAAAATACTTATTGTAACAGGTTTTTTTGAAATAATTTGTTGATCAGTGTGTAATGCCCAGTAGACTAGCTTCATTCTATAGGGAATCTTTTGGTGGCATTGAGGGAGTTGCCATATATTAACTTTATAAACAGGGAGTTTCTGTATTAAATTCACAAAATTGAGGATGGAAAACAGTAAATATCATTCCCCACAAAGGTACTTCTGAAAAATGCACACAGGTGCAATTGTCTTTGGTATCTTTGTTCTTGTACCTTAAGTGTTCATGAATATTTCAATCTTAAGGCATCTATTGCATCTTATAGAAATTGGGTCAGAATATAGTCTTGCATTTCACTGTCATTAGTTTTGTAACATTTATTTCAGTACCAAGAATTTCTCATTAGCTATCAAAATATGTGAAAAATATTTTTCAGAAGACTTATAGAACAGAAATCAGTCTTGAATTTGAAAAGCTAAATAATTATTTTGGTTAATTCTTCTAAATCTTATTATAAAGTATGTGTGTTTGACCTTTTTGTTCTACTGCCTGTTAATAACAATGAAAAATAACTGTCCAGGAGAAATGAATCCTGGAAAAGCTAATACATTGTAAGGATAACTTTAAAATAAGGTTTGTACATTAGTTTAGGCATAATTGCTATTAATTCAGAAGTACAATTGAGACTCAAAGATTCTAAAGTTTTGTGGCATTTTAGTTAACACATGTTTTGTCAATGAATTGTAAAACCCACATTTGATGTGTATTTAAAAATTAAAATTCATTCTGGACTTTAGAAATGTCCCACAGTAGTGGCTGGGGATTTAGCTCAGTGGCTTAAGCGTCTGCTTAGCAAGCGTGAAGTTGTGAGTTCAATCCCTGGCACACACACACAAAAAAAAAGCCCCACAGGAAGATGTTCCAATATTGAAGATCATAGTATATGACCTATTAGGAATCTATGCTTTCCTCTTGGTGTGGTTCTGTTTCAGCTAATATTCCTAGACCTACACAGAAAAGAAGAGTTTATCACATCTACAGATGGTTTCGTTATTGTATTCTCAACAGATAAAATCTGGCGTGCTTGGGCATTTAATGCAGCACACATGTTAATGATTGTGAGTCATTAACACCACCATCCATTAATGCATTTTCACATCTCAGAAGAAAACTTCAGACAAAGTTTCTCTTTTTCTATTCCCAGTAAAGAGCTATTCTACACCTGTTTCTCTATTCTTGGAGAAAAAGCCTAAGTGATTCTCTAAATAAAATATCCCAGTTTTTTGATATATTTTATTGTTTTGAGAACTACATTTTTCATGAATCTATGTTCCTTTAACTTTCCATAGTGTTTTCTTTTTGTTGTTATTGTTTACAGAGAAGATGCTTTGACTGAGTTACACAGTAAAAGTAAAATTATGTATTGGTATGATATACATTTGTCTGGTCTAGCTGTAAGAATCTGGAAGCTGTGGATATAAATTGTAAATATTCCATCAATGATTACACACTTAGTCTTGAGATTTTTAAATTGGCACCACCTGCTTTAGAGCACAAATCAAGGGTTTAGATACATAAAACAGAAACAAGGGCTTTCTGAGCTACATACCTAGTTATTTTTATTTTTTAGTTTTGAGACAGGGTCTCTCCAGTCACTTAATTGCCCAGTCTGGGCTTGAATTTGTGATTTTTTGCTTGGCTTCCCAGAGTGGTTGGATTACAATTATGGATCTTAATGCCCAAACAACTCTCCAACCTTCTCTTTCTATAAATTTGCATTCATGAAACATCTCTTATATCCAGAATCATACTTTATAGGATTATTGAACTCATGGGAGCATTTTTTAACTTAGCACATTTTCCTTCCTGGCTTGTCCTTATTTTATGTTAGTTATTTTCTGCTAATTTATTTCAGCTTTTATCTTTTTTGGTTTCCTATATAAAATAAATTTATAATTTTTGCTTCTAAATTGAACCAAGATATTAAAAAATTAGTCATCCTTTCTTCTGTGGTATCTTTTGTAATGTACAGTTCATTTTGACTTTAAAATCCACTCAATGTGTTTAAGAATAGGAAAGGAAAAATGGTTACCATTTCTTATAATAAAGTTTAATTGAGATTAAAAGACATTAGCTATTAAATAATTTTCTAAATTTTTATCTTTAATGAGAGCCTTACATTATCCCTCATATGCAAGTAGGCTGATAATGTATATGTTTTTACGCATAAAATAGAGATTGTTTCATTGTTGTGGTTGCAATGATTCAGTCACAGGTTTTATATGACTGAACTAAAACTAACAGCATTCTAATTCAAGATATACTGAATAATTACTTTGCTAAATGAATTAATAATTCTATTCTCATGCTATTTATTGAGGAAACATTTTTAAAATTTATCAGAAAATTGGGGTAGCTTTGATGAATGTATAATCTATACATATAGTTTTGAGTAATGTCTGGAATTTTGTAATGAGATAGAAAATAATAAATAAAATTTTAATTTACTGTTATTAATAGTTTAAGAGGAAAGAATATGTCATTAATGTCAAAGATACAGCCTATTTTTTGTTCAGTATAAAAGATATAGAAGAGTTCCTGAGAACTTGAAAAAGGATTGGAATTTGATCTGGTCTTGCTTTAAAATATTTTATTATAACATATAAAATTAATTTTTCATATTTAACTTTTTAATTTTTAAAATATCTCTCTATCTGTCCTTCCAAATATATTACCACAATTCTGAATGAAATGTTATAATGCCAACAAAATTGGAAGTTGATATATTTGGTCTCATCATAAACATTTAAAAAAATCCTTATACTGCAGAATTATTTATATTACTATTTATATTGTATAAATAATAATAATATCTTCATATCTATTAAGAAGCATTGAAAACAGAGGAATATGACATTGTAATCCAACATCATTTAATATGAATCCTGGTAATTTTTTTCTATGCATATTCTCTCATTGCAGTGAACAGTCTACATAGATATAATGGAGGCAAACCAGACGTTGGTGACTGAGTTTTTTCTCAGTGGAATAACAGATCGTCCAGAGCTGCAGGTCCCTTTGTTCTTGGTGTTCTCACTGATTTATGTAACTACTATGGTGGGCAACCTTGGATTGATTTTTCTCATTTGGAAACACCCTCATCTTCACATTCCCATGTACTTTTTCCTCAGTAGTTTAGCCTTTGCTGATGCTTGTACTTCTTCCTCAGTGACCCCCAGGATGCTCATCAATATTTTAGACAAAGGCCAAATGATATCCCTCTTTGAATGCATGGTTCAATACTATGTTTTTGGCTTTAGTGCAACAACAGAATGTTTCCTCCTAGTAGTAATGGCTTATGACCGCTATGTAGCCATTTGTAACCCTTTACTCTACCTAGTGGTGATGTCCAATAGACTCTGCACTTGGTTGGTAAGCATATCATATGCAATTGGTTTTATGCATCCCATAATTCATGTAGGATTATTATTTAAATTAACTTTCTGTAAATCAAATATAATAGATCATTTCTATTGTGAAATCTTGCCACTCTATACAATTTCTTGCACCAACCCATCTATTAATGTATTAGTAGTTTTTATTTTTGCTGCTTTTATTCAAGCTATTACTTTCATGAGTATTATAGTCTCTTATACTCATATCCTTGTTGCCATCATGAAAATGAAGTCTGAAAAGGGCAGAAGCAGAACCTTCTCCACATGTAGTAGTCACTTGCTCTCAGTTTGTCTGTTTTATGGCACTCTCTTCATCATGTATGTGGGCCCAGGGTCTGGTCCAGATAAATATCAGGATAAAATATATTCGCTGTTCTACACTATTATAATTCCTCTGCTAAACCCGTTTATCTACAGCCTAAGAAACAAAGAAGTTTTAAGTGCACTGAGAAAAGTGATAAACAGATATTTCTTTTGAGAAATTTTCAAGATTCTATTTTCTCTTTTAAAAAATACATCATATAAGCTCAGTATTTGGGAAGTTGAGGCAAGAGGATCACTATGAGTTTGAGACCAGTCTGGGGTACCCAGTGAGTTCCAGGTCAGCCTGAACTACAAGTCCCTGTCTCAAAAAAACCAAAATTTAGTCTTATGTTTTGTGCATAGTAGAGTCTACATAATTTGCATATGGTAGAAAGTTTACATAGTGTTAAAAGAATAGAAATTTAGAGTATATTTGCCTATCTTGGTAATACTGTATTATGATCACCAAAATAACTGATAATGACTTTAAGGAAAGATCTCAATTATTTATTGTTTTAAGTTCATGTTCAAAGATCACACTTAAATCAGCAAATTGTTATATACCATTGGAACAAATAAACTCTTGTATTTCTGTATATTTTTGAGTAATTTTGTAATGAGTTAGAAAATATTTTGAGTATAGTATAGTATATTTTTGAGTAATTTTGTAATGAGGTAGAAAATAACAAATAAAATTTTAATTTACTGTCATTAATAGTTCAAGAGGAAAGAATATGTCATTAATGTCAAAGATACAGCCTATTTTTTGTTCAGTATAAAAGATATAGAAGAGTTCCTGAGAACTTGAAAAAGGACTGGAATTTGATCTAGTCTTGCTTTAAAAGATTTTAGTATAATATATAAAATTAATTTTTCATTTTTAACTTCTTAACTTTTAAAACATCTCACTATCTGTCCTTCCAAATATATTATCACAATTCTGAATGGAATGTTATAATGCCAACAAAATTGGAAGTTGATATATTTGGTCTCATCATTAACATTTTAAAAAATTTTAAAACTCTCTTAAACTTATTTTATTTTAAGGGAAGACACAATGTGTATAAATTCTTCCTTTAAAATATACATATGCTCTTGTGAGCAAGGTATTTTTCAAGTCTTCACTTTAGTTGATATGTGTAATTTTCCCAACCAATATGTAAACTAAAATAATGTTAGATCAAATATGTCAAGCCATAGCCTATTACACCATTTAAAAAGAATAGTTCGACAAAGTTTAGGGTACTATTGGCGGGTAGCATATTTTTATCTTGCTCATTAAAAATGATAAAAATTTAGCAATTAAAATGCTTAAAATATTGTGTTTCAGTACAACATATTTGGAAAAGTTCTGAGTTCTTTTAAAACTTCTACCTTGTCATTTATTAATATTGTTGAGTAACCTTTTTCTGATGCACAGTAATAAATGAGTATATTGTTTTCAACAACTGAAACCTACATAAAAACAACAATCATGTTTAATCAATTTATAATTAAACAAATTGGTTTTTCCTTATTTACACTACTTATGCTTTTTGCAAGGTCATTGTATAAGTATATAATCTTTGTTCCATTGACTTTATTAGATATGGACTTGGGAATATATTCAATTAAAACAAGATTTCTCCTGTTATGTGGCACAAATTTCCCTATTTTTTTTAATGTGAAGAAGTAACAATTTGTTGAGTCCTACAACTTACCTAGTGTGGGAAAGAGTGACTTCCAGTACAGTACATTTTAGGATTAAGAGCCTTAGAATTTGTTCTTCTCAATAGATCTGTACCATGCTTTGCATAGGTTTGAATCCAAACTCTTTATTCTCTGTATTCACAGAGTCTCTGTAAAAGTTATCGCCTATATTTAACTCCAGTTCAGCCCAGTGACAAAGTTTTCTCATTTTTCTAAAAATGTGCTATGCACCCTGATTATTCTTATGTAATTACTATATCTTGATATATAGAATTCTCTGTCACATTTATCCCATTATTATTTAAAGAAAAACTGCTACTCATTTGCAGTGAAGAGTTTTATTACATATGCTTTTTTCCATTGGATTCATTTGGAACAAAAGTTATTTAACAGTCACTCCATGACTGTTAAAAGTATCACAGGAGTTTCCACAACCAGTGAGGACAGTATTTCGCAAATATGTAACAATGGACATTGAATTTCTTTTTTTTTTCCCCAACATACTCTTTTCCTTGATCCCTTAGGGTGAGGAAAAGCTTATACTTAATGCTTTATAGAATGATAAATAGCTGACTTTATAAATTAATTTATTCTTTTCTTTGGAATATACTTTACTTGGCTTGGAGGACTGATTTCTGGTCTTTCTGTGTATGATCAGAAAGCTTAAACTTGCTTATTTGTTAGAAGCTAGATGTGATGATGTATTAATAGTAGGAAAAGCCCATTTCTTTTGCTCCAGGGGAAACTGAAGAAAATATAGAAGATGGCAGTGCTTGGGAAGAATCAGATATGTGAATTTTAAATTTCCTCACTTGGAAGGTTTGGAGAATTTTTTAGAAAATGGAGAGGAAAAGTAGGCATGAAGTGGTGTGTTTTTATTTCCATTGTAACAAACTTCCATAACATTAGTATGGTCAGACTTTTCATAACACAAATTTATCATATTTCCAGATTGCACAAGTCTGATATAAATCTCACTGGGTTTAAATCAGTATGTTGCCAGTGCTGCATTCCTTTCTGTATGCTCCATGAGAAAATTTGTTCCACTTCTTTTTCTAGCTTCTATAATATAAGCCACCCACACTTTGCTCATAGGGCTCTTCCTCTGTCTTGCAAGCCAGCACTAGTGCATCTTCATGTGTACAAGATTTGTTGTCACATCTTCCCCTGGCGATAATTCTTCAACCATCTCCAGCTCCTACTTTCAGCCTCTTGTATTGAAATTAAGCTCACTCAGATAATAAAGAATAAATTCTTCTTGCTACCAACTTTTTTTTCCCTATGGAACATTAATTTCCCCCTTTCAGGTAATCTAAGAGATTCACAAATTCTGATGACTAGGATGTGGACGTCTGTGGGAGTAGCATTTTATTCTGTGAGAGGCAGACATTAAATTTCTGGGACTGGGAAAGAAGTACTTCTGAGTCTACTTGTTCTTTATCTGCCTTCATCAGTATAAACTTTATACTGAAGAATGTGTAGGCAGGAGATGTTTGAAGATCAGGTTTTGAGATTACTTCTCTGTCTCCACATTTACAGCCAAGAACTGGGAATCTTGCAATGTCTGAGAGAAGCCAAGATACTGCAGGGGAGAGGTGACTTCTTATCAGTGGGTGTACTGAGACATATGAGGGACAAAACAGAAATCCTGAGACGTAATCATACTGAAAGAACTGAGAGAGGCACAAGTTTTGAAAGGTAGCCAGTCCTGGTCTCAAACAAGAAAGACAAGATTAGAAATATCTACAGGCACTGGCTGGAAACATGCCAGTCTAGGAGAGTTAGAGGGTATTTATAGGACAGAGTTTAGTCTTAGTGATCTTTACTCTTACCCCAGTAGATGACATGACACCCCTGCCCCATATCATAATATACTATTTCATAGAGGCTGTAAAAATGTATAACTAATTTATGTTCTGTCACTTAGGGTGTGGATCTTGCTATACATTCTCTGTGGACTGCTTAACAAAATAATTGACTGGTATCTCAGATTTAGTACTCTCTTGGATATATTATAAAATTATGAGAAAAAGAATGGGAAGTAGGAAGATTATGAACCATCCATTGGCAACTTGAACTCTGAATTTTTGTTAGTTATTTTTTGGAGAGGATGACCTCATCCAATAGTGATAGCTTATTTCATAAGAGGTGACCTGGAACATAATGTAAAGACTGAATGTGGGATGACATATACAGAGTCCTCATCGAAGTAAGCAACAACAAAACTCCCCTGAAGCTTGTCAGACAGAAGCCATAGCCAATATGAGAGATTTTAGGAGGTTAGAGAGTAAATTCACATTGATCATCTAGGAATTAGCTCACCTAGCACCTGTTTCCACTTAAGCCACCAAGGCAGAGATGGTGCTGTAACTTGAACATGGGAGTGAAGATATGGGAGAGGGGACCACAGGGAAAACAGAAATGTTATTGACCATGCAGCTATGATCTTTGGGGGGAAGGGATGGACTGAATTGCAGGTGAAAGCAATTGTTAGTGGGAGGAGGAGTTTTACTTGTTTTCATTAATGAAACTATGATAATCAGTAAAATAGAAAATTAGGCACAAAAAAGTGTATAGAGTTAATTTTGGAAGTAGGTGGAACCCTATAAAAGAATTAGAGTTTCAAGTGGACTTAAGTTTACTAGATGGAAGAGGTAACTTGGCTAAGATGATAGTATTAATGTTTGTTGCTTGACTTACTGTAGAGGTAAGTCTGTAGTACTATCAGTTTCCATATATCAGATGTCCATATTTTGATTCATAATTGAAAAACTGCAAACACAGTGAAGGAATTTACCTTCTGACTTCAAAACAAGAATTTTTATTGAAATAATATTTGCTAAACTTTTTAACCTTAGTTTTGAGGAACTAAGCTAGGAGAACTCACATTACACATTCTCTGAACTATGAATATAAAGGTTTCTGCTATATTGTAATTTTATGTTATAAAAGGATATAAAATAACAAAAATAAAAATTGGTCATTATTTTTCTCAAGTGAAAAATAAAGAATATAGAGAGAAATAGGAAAGGAAAACAGTTTGATTACTATACCCTGTTTACCTTACCAGACTCAAATCTGGAATTGGGGGATGTATACATAGCTTTTATGCTACACAAGGAAAGATACTCTTCTTTCTATTCTTATTTATTATTAGTCTATATTTAGGTATGTTCTGTTAATAGAAAACTTTTGACGTCTAACAAAGCACCTAGAAAAATGGTCTTAGAGTGCTGATCTTTCTGCATTATTGGTACTTTCATAAATTTCTATTTTAAAAATTACTTTAAAACTATAAATCAGATTCTGAATATCAAAAAATTCTTGTATTCTGATTTTCATGCTATGGTTGAAACTTAAGGAGTACTTACTATTTCCAAATTGTGTAACTAGAAGGAATTTCATAATGTCCTGGATTGCAGACACCTATGCCAACACCTCATGGCACTGTAATGTAAATGTACACTTCTGCACTACCAGGAAGCTCATCAGTCAAGGAGAAGTCTATGGGCAGATCTACCAGCTGCTATGCTTTCCACCTGATTGAGAACTTCATCAGTGAAGTTTCCTACATGACCACCATTGGAGTAATGACACCAAGTTGTAGAGATAAAACACTTTTTGTTCAGGACTTTGGTAATTCATCTGAACCCTATGAAATATTTACATCATTTTGATGCTAAATGTGTTGATATTGAGGAATTTGATAGGATTATGTGTAATCCAGATTATACTGACCCAAAAGAACTGGAAGATTTAAAGTGGCAACTGTGATCAGTTCTGGGTTTCCCTAAGCCAAAGGTCTAAGAAAGAAACATCTTGGAGACTGACTAGGACATCCTGATCCCTGCTGCCAGAAATAAGCAGTTGACCAAATTCAGTGAATCCAGAGTCAAAACAAGACCATTACCTAAAGTGCCAATGAACCCACCACTCCAGAAGGTGATAATAGTTTCTTAGAAAGGAACATCATGGCTCATTACTTAATGATTCATGTTCATGAAAGGAACATTCCAGCTCATTACTTCAATGCTTGAGGGATGAAATTATCTTTGAGTGGCTGAAGACTCTAAAGTCATATCAGCTATGGTTGATTGACTTTCAGTGTGAAAGAAATCCTAACTACCACTTGCTCTTAGAAAGATTAGAAAGAAAAGTTTGGAAATACGGTAGGTGATTCTTGCTGTCCAATAGCAGAATTCCAAGACAGGACATCAGGGGCATTGAGCAAAGGCACTGTGCACTTGAGGTTGGACTACATGATGCAGTATTCTTCTGGACAAACATGTGTTCAGTCATGAAGTATAACCTGGGTTTGGACTTAAGGATGGCTTTCTATGTCACTCCCATGGAGAAAGTCTTCAAAGTTTACAACAAAGGTGGCATGACCTTCAGTTACCTGTTTCTCCTCTGGGCAAGTCCAGCTGAGTGTAGTTTTGACACATGTAAAATGTAGGTGCATGACATTTTTCAGAAGGTGGTATGGTCCTTAAGTAAGTTACTGATATTTTACATGAGCAAAATAACTTAATTTTACTAGATGCAAAGAAAAATACAAGTTATTTTTATTGAAAATTTTATTCTTTTAGAATAAAAAATAAATGTGCTAATGTAATAAAATTGCCTTTAATCATTTAACAAGTCTAAGCTTGACTCATCTATAAATAATAAATGAAGAAAGCAATTTATAACATAAAAAGGTATCATTTATAGTTTATTAGCCATGTACTGTCCAGTAGGAACTACAAAGTTGGATGGAGAGCTATCTTCATGCCCACCAATCAGGATATTTTAATTAATTATCAGAATTTACTAACTACAAATATGACTCATAATCCAAAGAATACTGTAACCTCTTTACTGATTAATTTCTCTGCTCCTATGAAGACCTATTGTATTGAGTAACTGAACCATAATTCAAGAAGAGGGTCCCAGCGTAAAACTACTTGTGTTGCTGTTTGAAGTCTTGCTGGCTCTGAGTGCTGGCAGGTGCCCCACCCAGCGTGGGCCTAGGTTTGTCATCTTTTTCCAGGACCTATGGTATTCTGCATTCTGCACATGCCTTCTTAAGAGTCGACTGAAGCAGCCCAGGGGAACATTTTATTTAGGGAATGAGTTGATCAGGGCCTTTAGAGCTATAGTCCTCAGTGAAGTACTAGGAATTAGTTGTGTGAGAATGATTGCTTTTTAAAAAAAATGAAAAGAGATTTCAGAAATTTTTAACTATTTCACAACTGCATGAATTTGCCTGGTGATAAAAAATTATTAAAAGTAGACCTTTTCCAAAAAAAGTTATTCCTCAAAACAGAATAAGTAAAAGGATGCAAATTTAATACAAAATGGAACACATTGTATTTCTAGAGACATTAAAATTTTGTTTGCATTCAACAACACATTGAGGTATTGGAAATTGTCAAAAACCAGGAAAATTGATAGAGGGTTGTTTGTGCTTAGCTGGGCAGACAGGTATATAATTAATGCTTGACTTGTCAAAACCATGGTCAGAAAGACCATCAGAGTAGCACCAGGTCAACTTCTCCCCATTAGGGCTTTTAAACATTTGCTGATAGATTTATTCATCATCCTAAATAGGCCATTTATATATACTTGTCATACTGTGTATAGTTTCTTGATGGATAGATGATTTTACCTACTGTAAGTTTGATGTAATTACTGTACCTATATCGTATTAGGGAATGTGTATTTCTTTTGGGGAAACAAAAGTAGGTAAAATTTCCAATGAAAAACTCATCTGACTCAACAAATTAGAAAACAAACAAATAAGGTTATTCCATGAATATCGCACTATCATTGTCCTTATCTTTTCAAGAAAACTCAAATGTGCCAACAGTATTCTACATTTGGAATTGCCAAAATAAACTGAAATTAGAGACCCAAATTACTTCCTGTAGCTCCTGTGTCAATCAGATTTAAATCACTGAAAACTCATGAATTAAATTCTTATGAAACTGGTACTCTACAATCCATTTAACAATAAAATGCCATGTTAATCTTTAACCTTGATCATGACTCAGTATTGCAAAGCACTGATGCAATATTACAAACTCTATTTTTGACAGGAAAAAAAAGCCTTCAGAGACATTCAACCTGAAGGAAGACAGTGTATTTTAGAAAAGATATGAATGGAAAACTACATGAGTGTTACTTGAAAGGACATCTCATGTCCTTTTACCCTAATACAGCCATTAATTTATAGCCTATCAATTGTTGGGCTCATAGCTCTTAACCAGAAATCCCACAACTGTAGGATTTGTAAAGCTGCAGATGATTTAAAACTATGTGTATCCTGGAGAAATGATCTCCAGAAGCAGGTAATCTCAAAAAGTTGAAAGCTTTCAAGATGACAAAAAATACCATCAATACCATAATTAAATTATTTTACTAGGCATAATGTCCTATATACAGTGGTAACTTGGCCCATGAACTTTTTTTAGCCAAGGAGCCTGGTTGAACACAAAACTAGACTAAAACTGAACCAAATTTCTCCATAAGGTCAACAATGAAACCATCCATTGAATTTGACTTGGTTCTCATCCAACTCAGTTTGCAACAAGACTGGGGAAAGAATCAAATATGTGAATTTAGGCACCACTTTTTATCATTAATATTTTTTTAGTTTAAAGAGAATAAAACAAAAGAGGACAGATCTAAGCAGATCAGAACAGAATAATGTAAGCAACACAGCACTTCACAGCAAGACAATTGGATATTAACAGTAGCTATCATAATGTCACTTTCTTTGAAATAGTTGAAATTAGCTTTACACACAATAATGTCAAACACAACAAAATAGAATAAAACCACTCAAGAGAATGAAAGTGTTACAAGGCATTCTGAACCAAATAACTGATGATGAACAATGGCTACTATATTATCTCATTTTCCATAAAAATTTTGTTTATACTATCATACATATTAAAATCCAATAAGGCACAACATGATAGAACCAATGGTAATAGAAAAACAAAAGCATGGTAGGACTTCAGAGCAAGATGATATCAAATCAACAATGGCTGCCATATTCTATTTTCTTCAAAGTAACTATTCATATCATCACATATATTAAGATCAAACAAAACAGAATAAAACCATTCGAACCAATGAATGAAGACATAAGACATCAAAGCAATATAATGGTGAACCATGATTACCATAAAATCTTCAGTACTCTTAACATTTCTTACACTAGGGAGACTATATGGTATTTATACAAGTGAGTTTGATTTATTTCACCTATGAGTATAGTTGCATCCATTTATTTATAAATATCTCAATATGATCATTCTTTATAGATGAGTAGTACCCCATTGTACAAAAGTACCACAATTTTTTATCCATTCCTCAGTTGATGGGCCCTTAGCTTGTTTCCAAGATCTGGCTATTACAAATTGTACTGCTATAAACATGGGTGCATATATATCACTGTGGTAAGATGTTTTCAGTTCTTCTGGGAATATGCCTAAGAGTGGAATAGCTGGGTCAAATGAGACCTCCAACTCCAGCTTTTTGAGGAATCACCAGATTGACCTCCACAGTGGTTGCACCAGCCTACACTCTCACCAGCAGTGCAGAAGAGTTCCTTTTCCCCCACAGCCTCTCCAGCATTTGTTGTTGGTAGTTTTGTTGATTTGGCCATTCTTTCTGTAGTGAGATGGAATCTCAGTGTGGTTTTAATTTGCATTTCTCTAATGACCAATGACGATGAAAAATTTTTCATGTATTTATTTGCCATTTATATTTTTCACCTGAGAACTGTGTGTTCATCTCAGATGCCCATGTTTGGGTTGGGTCTTTGAATTTCAGGGGTCTGATTCTTTAAAATTCTTTCTAAGTTCTAGACAGAAGTCCTTTGTCTGGGGGACAGTTCACTAAGATTTTTTTTCTCAGTTTGTAGGTCTTCTTCTCACTCTGCTGGAGATTTC
>PVLA01008055.1:16186-94621 GCA_004027455.1 Hydrochoerus hydrochaeris | reverse complement strand
AACCTCTATGGAGATTTCTCAGCAAACTAAAACTAAAAATTCCAGTTGATCCAGCTATTCCCTTCCTAGGTATCTTCCTGAGAGTTAGAAATATACTTCAGTGATACATGCATATCCACGTATATAGCAGCACAATTCATAATAACTAAATCTTGCAAACATCTTATATAGCCATAAACAGATAAACGAATAAAATATAGTATTTGTTCATGATGGAGTACTACTCTGCTATGAAAGGACACATTTGTCTCATTTATAAGAAAATGGATGTACTTTGAGATCATAATGTTAAGTGAATTAAGTCTAACACACGAGTTTAAATATAGCATATCTTCTCTTACATAGGAAACTCTGAGAATATGTAACTTAAAGAACAAAATAAAAGGTAGTCAATAGGAAACAAGGAGATAGATACTTTTTGCAAATGAGAAGGAGATCTAGAGATGGAGAGATGAGGAATGGAGGGGAAGGGATGAGGGATAAAAATATTAAGATATGTACACACAAAACTCCATAATGAATGTGAGAATTATATAGTACAAATATGTACTAATAAACAGAAAAACCTCAACATCTCAATACCATTTACAATATCACTTAAAAGTTAAATGGTTAAACATGTAGCAAAACAACAAAAAAAGTATATCCAGAAAGCTAAGAAACCATGGGGAAAAAATTAAAATCTAGTTAAAGGGTAAAATATATTCCTTTTGTTGCTCATTAAGTGGTTGATTTTTGTAAAATACCAACTTTTGTAAATGTTTCAAGGGTGACAGAAAAATATCTTTAATGTTAAGTACAAGATTCAATTATCTCAAGTTTTGGTGTTCTTAATTCTCTTATGGTACGCTTGCAGGGTAATTTATCCTTTTTTATTTAGATTTCAGGCTGTTTTTGAGTCTCAAACCAGCTCTTGGTTTATGTTTTTGATTCAGATTCCTGTGTTCTGGGAAAAATGCAAATGTGAATGTCATTCTCTTAAGTGGAGTAAGTTTGGGGATTTGACTTCACTTAAAAACTTACTCCCTCACCGCACCGTAGAAGCGGGTGGGTGACACACTCCCTTGATACCCACAGAGTAGGAAACATGTATGTTCATGTGTACAGCCTTCCTAGCTTCCTTTTCATAGAGGAGCTTCATGGTGCGACCTAAAACTTGTGCTGCCTTTGCTAGTAACTTGAGAAGGCAACCTTCCACAAATACTTGGTTGGATGCTACAAATGTAATGATTTTAAGAAATGTGTGTGTGTGTTTGCAACAGTATAAGCTTAGCTTTCCACTGTAATGTATGACCTAGCATCTATTTCTACCACTGCTTTTTTTTTGTCTTTTGTTTTTGGCACCAGGAATCAAACTCAGGACCTCATGCTTGCCAGGAAGGTGCTGTGCTGCTGAACTGTATCTCCGGCCTTCCCCACGGCTTTGGAACTTGATAGAAAGACATTAATCATATATTGTATTTTAAAATGTTCATTCAGGGCCAGGGAGATAGCTTAGTGGCATAAGCACTGATAAATGCAAGGTCCTGAGTTTGATTCCTGGTACCAAAAGCTAAACTAAACTAAACAACTAAACTAAACTAAAAACTAAACTAAACTCAACACTACACTACACTACACTACACTACACAACTATTGATTCAAGTAGGGACAGTCACTAATTAGGCCTAAGCACTATCTTAGCTAACTTATTCTATATATGAGAAATTAGAACCTCAAAGAAATTGCTTATCCTCAATTTCTGCCACTTTCTGCAAAAGCAGAGATCAACTGTGACTAAGCCAGGCTTGGCTGTGCACCAGTGGTTTGAAGGATTTTCTGGTGATTTTCCTTCTGCTTTTTTTTTTTTTTAAAGAGATTTTATAATATGTGGCAGAAGGACCGGCCAATTTTCTGTAATATACATTACATATTACATCCTACCGAGCTGATTTCATTCCATCTTCACGGATGGATGAAAACTTTATAGGCCTTAATTTGGAAAAACTCTTCAAAATGAAGAAACAAAACCTGTGCAGTATTTGGCCTAAGTAGGATTAGAGTGGCATAATGCCCCCCCCATTTTTTATAAATGTGTAAAAAACAAAGAGTTCCCTTTGTCTTCTTGATGGAGGCAAGTCAACTTAAATGCTCAAATATTTGATTTAATCCTTAGCGGTGAAGTGTATTTAATTTACTTATTTCTCCAGGTCTGTGAACACAATTGCTGTTTGACTCATACATTTTCCCAGGACCTGACGGGCGGATGCTCTCCACGGAGGCGGCTGACTACGTCCTGTTTCTGCAAGTTGATTTGCCCCATCCTCTACCAGCGCTTCTTCGTCGAACTGACGACAGCACCTTGAGACTTTGACCAACGTTACACAACATGATTTCTGGCAACACGATTAATCTTTAAAATAATTATGCTTGGGGTTTGATGGTCAGGATTGTTTATACTAACCACAGCTTTCATCATAAACCTGCACATAGTGAGTGCTCAAGCAACTAGTTCAGAAAGTAGTTAACACTACCAATGGGTGCTAACATTTCCCGGACATTGGGTCTGTGCCGGGGGCCTGGCTGAGAGTTTTGAATGTGATCACTTTTCATCTTTGGGCCAGTTCTGCAGGGAGAGAGCAGGTTGTTCACTCTGAGGAGCTGGGGAAGGTTGTTCTACCGACTACCTTATCCAGATGATTTCTTTTGTTGTTACTCCTTACTCTTGAAGTGGAAGCCAATTTAGTTGCCTTGTAGGCTAGTTCTTGAAGGTATAAAAATAATTTCAAAACATGATCATATTAATGCTTTTTTTCACTTGTTGACAACCTGTCTGGATAGAGCAGACATACTTAGTTCACCCTCTACTCTTATGACCAATATGAAAATGAACAAATGACCAAAACTATAGCTTCTGCTTCCCAAAATGCCATGAGATGGAGAAATGTGAACTTTGAGGTTAGATTCAAAATGGCCTGTTGTTGCTTACTGACGATGCCATCTTGGCCTCATTTGCTCAGCTTCAGTCACTCTTGGGAAAGAAAGGAGAGGAACAACATGGCGATCAGTGAAATTTCAGCTTATGAGAAAAGTGAACATTATTGAGAGTACAAGTCCTTAAAGACCTGAGCCTTCACTCTAGCCTCGCTGATGTTGGAGAGGAATAATGGGGCACTTCATCGTCACTGTCTTTTGCACAATTGCTGCCCAGGATGAGGCTTCTGTAAGCAATCATGACCCCCTGGAGGAAGCTGACTCCCTGTCTTAAACACAGAATACCTCAAGACCGATCTAGACCAAAGCAAGGACTTCAGGAGCCATGCTGAAAGAACACAGGGGTTCCCACCTGCCTCTGGTAGTATGAGCACCCCAAAGAAAATGATTGCTACAGTTAGTGAAATAGTTGAGTTTATTAAATATTTATAGTGTCTAAGAAAGAACAATTAATATAAAGTGAACAAAAGGAAGTTAGAGGAGTAAATACACGATTGTTCGTTTAATTTTGCATTTGTCATAAGAAGTAGAATAGAAGGGTGTAGGGGCTATTTATTTATTTTTATTTCTCCTTTTGGGCTGTGGCTACTGACTGCATAGGCTGTGTGTGGGGTGCACGTGTTCCTTCTGCTTGAGGAGAGAAGAGTTTGGTGCTGGTCCTGACACAGCTGGCTTCCAGTGGGTGGGACTTCCTGTAGGAAAGGGCTTCCTTCTTTCTGCATTGCATGGTGTTCCTGCTGGGTGATCTCGGAACCTTGCACGGCAGTGCACCTGCTAACCCTGCTGTTACAGTTTTAATGTGTGCTCTGAGTTCATGTGTTGGAAACCTGATGCCCAGAGCAGCACTGTTGTGTTGCCCTCACCCTCTCCTCCTCTCTCACCCATGGGAAGCCTTCTGCCATGTGGTCTTGCATCTTGGGCTTCACAGCCTCCAGAATCAAACACCAAATAAAATTCTCTTTGTCATTTACTTTGTCCGTGCTGTTCTACTCTAACAGCACAAAACTGACTGAAACAACCACTCTTCCATGTTTTCTGGCCAGAATGGTGGTGGCACCTTCCTAGTGTGTTATCTTGGGACAGAGGTCTCCTTCCCCTTGCTGTTCATCTAGCACTCAAATGGCTCTGTTAAGCTCCCTCTGTCCAACATATCAGAGTAGAACTGGACTGGACACCTCCTGTTACTGTCTGCTTCTTTTTTTGGTGTGCAATGTTTTTATAACCCTGAGAAGGTATCACAGTAAGTAGACCTGCTCTACATTTTGGTATAATCTTAGGAAGGCTTAACAAGTAAAGATAATTAGGAAATGAATTGAGTTGATCTTTTCAAATAGTTTTAAGAGTAAACCCTCTGTTTGTATTTGAAGTGTGAAAAATTTAAATTACATTTTTATTGTAATTTGAATTATAAAAATTTAAGTTTATGATCATTGCTTGAAAGTATAAGAAAATTTGATTTTTAAGGTTTTAAAAATTAAATTCATAGGTTTAAAATTGAATATTAAAATTCAAATACTATTATTTTCTCTGTGAGTCCTTTAAATATAAAAAAGTATAATTACCTTTATGTGTTTGCATGTGTGTATGTGTGTGGGGGAGAGTCTGGTATTTCTAAATGTTAAAGGAATTGTGATCTGGAAGCCAGGAAATAAACTCCCTTGTTAAATCAGTGAATCCTTTTAAATTTCTTAATGGCCCCTGCTGGGTGTGAGGGTTACCTTTTCCAGAGCTGTGGGGTGACATCTCTCTTCTCTCCATGGATTTGGTAGAGAGCAAGCACCTCTGAAGCATGGAAACACTGATGTCAGCTGCTGACAACCTGGATTCACTGCTGAAAGGGCGGTTGAGAATCTTCACAATGGGCCAACCACAGATATTGTGCAAGAAAAAAACCTCAATACTTTGGCAAGGAGGGCAAAACAAGTAACAGGCAGAAGCTGAGACAGGTCAAGAAAGCCAAGATAAAGCCAGATTTGTTGAGATAGGAGAGAAACCCTTGAAGAGGACCCTTGGTCTAGAGAGGTGGGCTACATGGGTACAGTGGAAAACCACTTCCCAGGAGTCATGATGGATTCAGCCCTGGCCAAGCCCAGTCCAAGATTTACATTCTGGTTACTTCCTTGGCGTGGTAACTTGCATCTGTAGTCCTCGCTTCTTAGGAGGCTGAACCAGGAGAATCACTTGAGCCCAAGAATTGGAGGCCAGTGTGGGTAACATCACAAGACCCCATCTCAGAACAAACAAACAAGCAAGCAAACAAACAAAAACCAATACATTATGGGGATTTTCCTTTCCTCTTTTAATTACTCTAGAACTCAGTAGGTCCTGGGGCTGGCAACCTTAGTAACCACAGCCTTATGAGGTGTTTGGCAGTGCAACTTTATCTTGACTACTTTTGAAGTTGCTTTTCCCATAATTATTCATGTAAGTTGAGTAGAAAAAAACACTTTGAAACACAGTGATCAAAGCAGAGATGGGGTGGTTATTTCAGAGAAAAGGAGGGTATGTATGCATCAGCTACACAGAAGCTTTGTGAAGGATGAGTTAACACAGTTGATCTTTACTTCCTGATAAATTCCAGGGACATTAGATGAAAAATGAGGAGAAGAAATTTTTTTTTTCTGTCAGGATGACTAAAGGTGTAAGTGGAATTTGCCTAAATTTGTGGAGTAGGGAGAGAGCCTTTAACAGAAAAAAATTTTAGGAAGCTCATTTATATTGACAAACTTACTTAACATTCGCTTAATGTTTAAACTGTTCAGTTGAGATAACTCTGTCCCCGTCAGTATTACATGTTTATGATTATTTTCTTTCTTCTTGGCAGAAAGATATTATGAATTAAAACAATCAAAATTCACTGTCAAATTCTAGAAAGCAAGATGCAAGATAAAACATGCACTGTATTTGAGATAAAAATGTGCATGGTTACATCTTGTGTGGGAGTGGTAGGGAGTGAACCCCACTATTACAGTTTAAAAGATGATGTGTACACTTTATTCATGCATTAAGTACTCCATAGAAACTGCTGTGTATCTGTGCCAGGTATCATAACAGAGTGAGCAAAACAGACAAAGGTCTTGCCCTTAAGGAGGTCGCAGCTCAGTGGGTGAGGAAGACATTAATCAAATAATCGTACCTGTAGCTGGGTAATTGTGTACTGTGAGAGATTCTGGAGGGAAATTGTTCTGAGACAGGTAGACTCACCCGGAGGGGGCGGTGTATAGGAGGACAGTCCTTTCAGCTGCGAGCTGAAGCACAAGGTGAAACAAGGAAAGGAGCGGGGAGGGGAGAGCGTTCCCCGCAGAGGGCACAGCCTGCGCAGAGCCCGTGTGGGAAGGTGCTCCGGAGTGTTTGAGGAGCTCACCAAGGCCAGAGGGTCAGCTGCAGGAAGTGCAAGAGCAAGAGGGCAAGGGGCAGAGCTGGCTTCTACCAGGATCTAAATGTTTCTGTTCTTCCTTCTTCTAAATGCCTATGTTGAAACCTCACCCCCTGATGACCTCTTCGACTACTTTTGAAGTTGTTTTTCCCAGATTATGTCTATGAGGAAGGAAGCCTGCGGAAGATACCAAATCTGCTGTAGTCTTGATCTAAGGCTTCCCCACCTCCAGAGCTGTGATCACGAAATTTCTGTTGTTTGTGAATTTTCCAGTCTGAAGTATTTTGTTGGGAGAACATGAATGCCCTGGCATATACCAAGCCCCAGAGACCCTATGGGGATTTGACCTTTGTTAAAGATTGATGTGAGGCTGCAGAAATCTGTAAGTAAAGGTGTGACACGATCAGATCATATTGAAAGGCTCATGTTGGCTGCCCAGCTGCTGATATGTGGTCATAGGTGGAGAGATGTGGAGGTTCAGGGAGGGGGCACGACAGTGCTTCATATTTACTCAGCACGGGCACTTCCCTCTCCCACGAAGTCTATTAGCATGGAAGATGTCATGTTACATAATATTTGGAAAAAGTGACCTTTCTCAACCACTCAGTGTACTGTGCTAGTGTTAAGGCTTTGAGGGTTTTCTAGGGTTTCAAAAGCACCCCAGGATTGCTAAATATTATTTTAATTACTGACTCAAGGGATGAAGACTCCCACATCACAACTGCCACGTCCTGATACATATCCCAAGTGGTTTTTGGTGGTGTCTGGTTTATGTTATCTGCAAACCTAATTCTGCTTTACTTGAGAACATAATCTCACAGAGCCCAAGGGGTTCACCTTTGGGACAGAGCTTGAATAATCTTAATGCTTTAATAAACTCCATTTCCATTCTCTTACTGACCTAAGGAACTTTTACACTAATCTCTGAGGATTAATTATGAATTTGGGCTAGAGTTCCAAGCAAACTGTTAGGCTGTTTTTCAAACCTTAGTATTGAAAACTGAAGTTACTTTCCTCCAATGGAAGAACATAGTGTTAATTTTTTATTGCAAAAAATAGGGTACCAACCTTAGAAAAATCAAGGCTGGTTTTAAGGAATCTGACTAAGATTCGGTATTACATGTACTACTACCTCTTAAAGTCAGAAATCAAAATCGTCTACTTTGGGATAAATGATATAAAAAAGCAGTTCATTCTCCTCTAAATTAGGGAGAGATTCTTATCTTAGCAAAAGAGATTGAATTCATTTTTTCCATCATCTTGGAGCCTGCAGAGGCTGCTGAAAACAGGACTTTTAGGTCCATGGCCAGTTTCATTGGCCCTAAAGTGGGATCTCTGGAACTAGAGGACCACACAGCTCCTTTTGAAGTTGAAGGTGTTTCTGTCCAAGATGAAACTGAATCCTGTTGGAGCAAAGTTGTATTCACTTGTGGGCCACGATTGCTGGGGCACTCAAAACAAAGTGCAGAGTAATCTGGAGAAGGGGAACTTGTATCCATGGGAGGAGTAGCACAGTTTGCTCCTTTTGTGTGTATGAGGTACTAAGGATTGAGCTTACAGTCTTCACACTGAACTGCATTCTCAGCCCCTTTTTATTTTTATTTTATTTTTAAAATTTTGAGACAAGGTCATGGTAAGTCACTAATTTGCCGAGGTTGGGTTCAAACTTGAGATCCTCCAGCTTTGGCCTCTCAGAGTGCTGGGATTGCAAATGTGACCACCATACTTGGCCTGTGCCACACTGTGGAGCTGCCAAGGCTGTCAACACAGAATCCCTGTGACACATCTCAAAGATTCAAATTAATTAAAAAGTAAATAGAATTACAGATTTAGTTTCTTGAAGAAATATCAAATTGGCATATGTTGAATAAACATGTAGCATAAAATCTTTTTTATTTTGTATAAAAAGCAAAATTTCATAACCAAATAAAAAGAGAATAATAATAGTTATTACAGTATTTTGTTTTCTTCAAAGTAATTACTCAGGGCCGGGTGTGGTGGTTCACACCTGTAATCCCAGCACTCGGGAGGCTGAAGCAGGAGGATAGTTGTGAGTCTGAGACCAGCCTGGGCCACAAAGTGAGCTCAAGTCCTGCCCAAACTGCATAGAGAGACCTTGTCTCAAAAAGACAAAGTAGTTACTCAGAGTACAAGATAAAAACTGGTAAGATTTTTATTAAAAAAAGCAAACAGATAATACTAATAATAACACAAATCTTTCTTTTCAATGAACTAAGATAAACTAATAGTATAAGTGAAATAAACTACCATCTACTGTATATTGAAACATTTAAAACAATTATGAAACATGTGATTTGGGGAAATATTTCAATTTCTCCCTTCTTTCTATCTTTTCTCTCTGTTTCTCTATCTTTGTCTTACTCCATACACACACACACACACACACACAGAGTTTCTCATATAAGCAAAACCATGTGTGTCTGACTGACTTAGTTTAACATAGGAACACAGAGTCTCGAGGCAAAGGCAACACTAGGGTACTGCTTCCTGATCTGTCTTCATATCAAATAGGCAGTAGGGTTTTTCCTGTGCCATCTATTCTACCTCCCCAGTGGTCATCTATGGGATGCTTAGCTCTTCCCAGGAGATCTCTCATGGGGCTTGTGGATGTGCTTTATAAATGATGCTCCTAGAAGAAAAATAATGCTCCTGGCAGAGGTAGGAGCCAGCCTCAGAAAGAAATTAGGGAGAGAGGGGAGAGTGGGAGGGAAGGGCAATGGAAAAACAATTCAGATGTGCTATGTACATATACCAGCTCCCCAGGAGGAATGTAGTCATTATGCACTGCAAAATGTACTAATAAAAATTAAAAAATAAAATGAATCAATTTTATCCAAATGCTGAATAGCTTGAGGTCAGGATAGTGAGGTTTGGCTCTGAATTTTATGAAGGCTCTTTCAAAGAATTGGAATTATTTAACCCGCTCAAAAGAAGGTCAAAAGTAAGCTAGCTTTGTTCTAAACCTAGAAAATATTAGCACTGGATAAATTATAGGAGGAGAAAGCTGAGCAATAGGATTGAACTAACAGATCTCAAGCTCTAGACTCCAGTGAATGCCTGTTGGGAGCCTCAACAAAAACCAAGGACAAACTTTCACTTTTCTGATTTTCAGTAGTGGTGGAGAAATGTTTAAGGAACTTCCAGAAACTACACCACAGTTGTGTCTATAATCACGCAGAGAGTTGCCCCAATGGGACTTGGGGAACTTGGATGACAGGTACACAAGGAACCCTGGGGTGGGGACTTAATTTCCATTGCTGGGAAGATTCCCACTTGCCTCCATGTCTGGAGGAATTTTCAAGTAGGGACTGGCCTACAAGTAATTCCTCCACTGCACATTGTAGGATGCATTGATGGATAGGGAGTGAATCTTCTTTAAAAACTTATGCATTGGGCCGAAAAAACTTAGATGCTGCTTGGGAATCCTTCTATATTTCAGCCAATGCAGCATGGAAGCTGACAGGGACCGGGCTTACAAAGCCATTTTTCCTGTGACTTGTGCCCACACAGAAATGTTCCTATGTACACAATCATGCTCGAGAGCCTGCATGGTTCACAGTAGAGTATCTGGGGGCCTGCCCTCCTGGTGCTGGCCTCACACAGAAGCTGGGAAGATCAGGGCAGCAGGCCTTTCCCCCATGTATGAGCCATAGATTAGCTATGGTAATAACCTAGGTTTCCAGGACAGCCTCAAGCAAAGTAGGATGATGCAATTAGGTTCTTCGTATGGACAAGTGAATGTTAAAACATAGAATGAAAGCCTTCATCACTCTCACATTAGGGTGGGATAAGCTCATGGCCATCCAAGGCAACATTTTTATTCTCTTCACTAAAAAATACTGACCGAGGGTCTATATGTGCCAGGTGTTCTGGATGCATGTAATTAAAACCAAGAATTGTACCACACACACAAACAGGAGGAACCATACCACTGCATTGTGAGCCTTTTAAAGACTGTGCTCTTGTGGTTGTTATATTTCCCAGAGTCAAGGAGGCTTAGATGACAGGGGTAGGCATTTTGCTAAGAGGGAACATTTACAAAACTAGAGAGCATTGCTCCTCCTGGTTTTTCTTTTTTTAAAAACAAGAGCAAATAAAAGCAAAGTAGCCAGCACTAAAGAAATGTATTAGGTAACAACTGACTCTCTGCTTCCAGCTCTGAAGAAGCACAGAGTGAGACCGAGTTTCTCTCACTAAGGAACTCCTCTTTAACTGAGGACCAGGCTGCCCTGATGTGCCCTGATGGGGCGGCACTAGACCTGGGGGATTCCCGAGGATTCAGGAGAGGAGACACAATTCCAGGGCTAGGTTGAGCCTGGAAAAATGAAGATTGTCACAGCTACTCCTGGACATTGGTCTGATCATTACTTAATGGGTAAAAATCAACAACTGCAGTCACTGCAGTCACTACACTGAGTGTGCAGGGAGCCTTCCCACTGCTCCTCTGTGACAGAAGGAGAGAGAACAGCTGTGTCTCTGCCATGGCGTTAAAGCACGGAGGTGAATGTGAAAGTGGCTGCAGGGAGCCAAACACATTCGTGATTTTTAGTCTGTCAATAGCAGTGTTACTTTGTGTGGAATTATCTTTCCATCTTCCCATTCTCAGCATGAGCAAAATACATGGAAATGATTAGGAATTTTCAGTCTGTGTTGGGAAATTCCTACCAGACCCTCATTCAGTCTCACACACAGCTTGACTGTCTGTGGTCAAATTTAAATTTTACTTTATTCACATTTCTTTTTCTGTTTTGTGGTACTGGGGATTGAATCTAAGGCTAAGGATGTGCTAACATCACTCTAGTACTGAACTACATCCCCAGCCCTTTTTATTTTATTTTGAATCAAGCTTTCACTAAGTTGCCCAGGCTGACCTTGAACTTGTGATCCTCCTGCTTCAGTCTACCAAGTAACTGGCTTTATAGGTGTTCACCACCATGCCTGGCCCTTCATGCACATTTTGCCTCCCAGGATGGACTGAAATATCTTCGAAGGCCAAGAGTATCCCTTGTAAGTTAGCGGTGCCAACTTCATATATGACAAATTATAGAGTAGTGAACCATTAAATCACTTAGTAAATCAGAAAGAAGAGCTAAAGACAAATTGTGTGGTTTCTGGTATGTGCTAAGCATTTACAATGTGTGAAAAACTCTGGATCTGTTTGTTGTTCATTCATTCTAACATGCAGGGAGTGTTCAGTCCATCAGTTCAGTAGAGACGTCACTTAATTCTTTTGGTAAGAAAAGTAGATGCACATGCTCAGAGAACAGGCACTGTGCCCACATAGCCCATATGTCTGTCTGCTTTCTCTCCTGCCTATTTGTTATGACACCTTTGACTTAGAAGAAAAAAGATGAAACAAAGTTCGCACACAGTTTATTGCGCCTCTTTGTGTGGTTCCCTAGGGTTTACACTTAGCGATTCTCTGGGGGGCCTCTGGCTGAACCTGCTGAACTGAAGGGAAACAATTAGGAACATCTGGGGTCTGCAGACCAGGAAACTTCCCTGTGGCCTGACGGATGGGTATTTCCCAGCGGCCGTTCTCATCAGAGAAATGAAACTCTCACTTTCAACCGGCTGCGTCTGGAGGTTTGTCTCATGTGCCCAAAAAATGTGATTTTGTGTTGACTTCATATTTAATATAAGCTCTTGACTTCTTCCTCAGAAAGCTAAGGGACACACTTTTGTTGTGTCCCATTCTTCCAGTGTAATTATATCACATTTTCTGGTTAAATCAATATTCTGAGTTAACACAGTGGGGATGATTGTAAATATTTTCCCAGCTAAGGCATGCACTACACAGTGATATTTGTCATACAACTTTATTTTTTTCTTTATGGAGTTCAAAAGTGTTCTCTTTTGATTTATAATTATCTCTAATTCTCTTCCAAATTGTTGCCAAATTGTCCATTTCCTTTTCAGAGTTTAAGCACATCAAATAATCTACTGATTTTTAACACATTCTAACACATTCCATTTGGGACCCACTGGCCTCTTGCTCCTTAGTTGGTTCCATATTCCCCGAATCATGTGTTCTTATTTTTCCTGCATTTGGCTGCTCAGATGGTGGAGTAACTCCTCCATTACCTCTCTAATATAGCGTGCTTGGGTTCTCTTGGATTTTCCCTCCTGTTTTTCCATTTTAAGAAATGAAGATCTCATTTTTGTTCTACAAATACTCTGTTCCTTTTTATGGATGTAGTTACATTCTCTTTCTGAAGATACTGTTGTTTTCTTGAAAGTATATTCTATTCTTTATGCCACTTTTGAGTTTCCTCCGAATTTCCACTCCTGATTACAGTTCCCGGTAGTCATTAACTATAACTTAGTTCTTTGTGGAGTTTGGGTTCCCTAGAGAAGGAACATCTAGCTTGTTGCCCCAGGGGTCTAAGCTGGGTCTCTTGGATTCCCCAGTATGTTTCTGTTGGAGGTACCTTGTTGGTGGAGCAATAAATGGTCTAGGATCAACCTGTGTTCAGTTCAACTTTCATCAATGTCCCACCTCCTGGGGTGTTTCTGGTGTCTCCAGTCCTGCACTGAGTGGTCCTGTGAGTCCAAACTGTGAGCTTTCTTCCTCCTCCTCTGCCCAAGCCCAGTGTGTAAGTCACCCACACCCTGACATCTACTTTCCACTTTCCAACATTTTCTTTGCATCTCTCTACTCACATTCTTCTTTAAAAACTTTGACCTTGAAGTTCTGTTTTATTTATTTGTTTTGCCTGTAACAAAATCTCTATACTGAAGTGAGTTTGGGGAAAAGAAAGGAGGCAAAAGAGACTTGTTGATCCACTGCATTTGCCTGGATGGTTTCTCCATCTTTCTCCAGTGGGATAAAGATACTTCAAATAGATTTGGTGGGATTTTCACCCATTTTGAGAAAGGTGCTGAATCTGACATCTCTTGACCCAGTTCATCATCCTCACTGAGCTGGTGTCTGCAGCATATATGGTGAAAAATTATATTTGTGAATTCTTTACATGAATAAATGAAGCAGAGGTTCTCTGGTCACTCTATGAATCACCCTGGAAGATAAAGGACTCTGTATATTCTCAGAAATGAGAGCACAGCAAATTTAATGACCTCAGGAGCAGAGGCTTCCCCTTCAGTTGCAAACTAGGATCATGGAAGGAACTTCCGGAATTACAGATTTCTGGGGATCACTATAGAACCAACTTAATACTAATCTCAGGAACTGGATCTTGGGGTAAATGCATGTTTGCCAAGTGACACCTCTAGCCTTCTAGTCGTGTGAGAAAAATAAACCTCTAACTTCAAAGGCAGTGTTGCTCCTATTTTTGTTGCTTGTGGCTAAAAGCATCCCTGACGGATCTGTAGGATTGAGTCTAAGACACCAAAGCGTCCACGGAGGAGCACTGACAGCTCAGCAAACCCCTCTAGAATAAGCAGCCAGCTAGGGACCTCCTGGTGGTGATGGCCTGAAAGCTCCTCTCCCTCCCTCCCTCTCCCCAGCCCCCCGCATCGCATCGCATCGTCCTCTGGCTTCCCGGAAGGGAGGGGCGGCTGTCAGACTTTCTTCTCATCTCCTAGGGGATCTGTGGTTATTGCCCTCTTTGTGTTTGTGAACAAAAAATTCATTTTTTTGGTTCTCAGATCCTATTTTAGAATCATCAAGGTGAACATCAGTTATCCTTGGCGTTCTTCAATTCTTCTCTATCAACTGTTTTCTTTCATGAGGCCACTTGGTCACTGCACAAGAAAGTGGACAAAGAAAGTCCCACATATTAATAACTGAAGATAACAAATATCTTTCACATTTATTAACAGTGATCTGTTCACTGTTGCTCCCTTGCCCCAGTGCTTCCTTCATCAGAGAGCTGGATTTATCCTCCGAGCTGCTGAAGCCAGATCTTGGGAATCCCCCAGAGATGGCAGAACAGGGAGCTTTGGGCAGAAGAGAGTGGCTGGAGCCAGAGGGTGTCCTAGGGACTATGGAAGAACACAGATCCCAAGTCAGGGAAGCAACAGGAGAGAGGACAGCTCGAAGATGGAACACATGGACAGGGGAGCAAGTAGAGCTTGTGGGTGATTCTGAGCTTCCCTTTTTAAGAAGTCTCAAAAGCCAGCATGACTTCAAGTGAAAGGATAATCTCTGCCTCTTAAGAAGGGAGCAGCAAGGTTCTGGACAAGCATAGGGGATCAGAAACCATGGAAAATGCAAGCCACCACTGTAAGATCCACCTTTGGGAGACTTAGGTCTGGGTGCAGGAAGGATTAAGGAGGAGGAGATGATTGTAATGCCTGGACCTGAAACTGCTCAAGGTATTCCCATCTTGCTCCATTGGTTTCTGGACAGTGAGTCTCGCATCCCTCTGTAAAAGTTCTGTTTCTGAGACTCTTACTTCCTCTGTGTGTTCATCTCTGTCACCTGTTACCCCTCACTTGTTCCCTCATCTCCACCATCTGCACAAGATGCCCCCTTCAGGAGTCCCATAGTGTCCTGTGCCCATCTCTGTCCTTGGGCTTATTATTCCCAATCGTAATATCTGGCTACTGTCCATCAGTGGTACTAAGCTGTGGATTCTTGAGAGAGGGAAATGCAGTGTTGGTCTCTGTGTACTACATGTCTAACAGAGTGAGAGGCTTTGTTATTGTCTGCTGAAGGAATGAATGCAGGAATTTTCTAGCACTCATTATAGCAGCCTTCTCAACCAATGGCCAGCAGAGGCCACCATGGTTGATCATTGCCCAGTTTCCCAGGGTGGAAAAAAATCCTTGCTGAGACCTAAAACACTCTCCTTTACTTTTTTCCAGAACCCCGCCTTTGGCCACACTGTGAATCATGTCTGTGCCTGGAATTGCTCCACCGGTGATAAACGCTACTTGGTTAGTTAGCTCCCTGTCCTCACCACCCTGTCCACGTCCACAATCCCTCTCTTCCATTGTATTCTGTACAGGCAACATGGTCACTCAGCTAATGTGGTAAGAGTGAAATTTATACCCAGTTCCCAAGCCCTGAGTATCTGCTTGTGTACTGTGACCTTCCAGCCTGTGCCCACACTAGCTCTTCTGTCTCCCTCCTGTTTTCAATGGGTTTCGCTCTATTGGTTTTTTTCCCTCACAGAATATAATTTAGTGCACACAACTCCTATTTAACTCACTTCCATCTGTTGACCAAAGTTTCTTTCTAAACATTGTTCTGTGTTTATATTTTATACCAAACTCCTCTTGCCTTCCTTCTTTTTTCCCATGATCTATGGCTGGCCAACTCTTCTTGTGGGTGATACATTCTCTCTAGGGTTTTAATGCTTTCAAGTATATTTGGCTTGGGAACCACTGATTCTTTCCAAGGTGACTTTGTGCAGCTCTGATCTAGTCTGTGTGATTTTTATGGGTTGGCAGTGGACCTGGGGAGATGATTGTGCTTGCATTGGTTCAAGTTTTTGGTTCTTTTGGTTCTACTATAAATGCATGTATTTATTCTACCCACATAGTGGTGACTCATACAAAGTGAAAATGAAAGCCTGCGTTATTTGGGAATTCAACAATGGAACACTTGAAACCACCACTTTTTGTCACTTTGCCAATTCCTTCTCCCTTTCCACCTCCCTGAGCATCAATACTGCAGCCCCAGACACTACGTCAGTGCTTTGCATCAATGCTGGGTCAAGGCAATCCACTTTCCTGAATGCAGTGGAATAAAATAAGCAAGTAAAATGAATGCTTTATACCTAGTAAGGGAATGACTGAAAGCCAGTTATAATAAAAGCAATGTTGTAGTACTTAATATTAATGCTTGTGAGCACCAGGAAAAGCTATTTGTGTCATTGTGCTTTTTTCCATTGGTTATTATCATATACTTCTTTAGGTGAGGGAGTGGCACCTGCTTCTTGAAGTCAGGCAGAGTATGGTTTTCTTTAACACCCACATTCTTGCTCTTAAGCCATGAGAGCATTGTAAGTCACAAGCAAACAGCTGTGAGTAGTATTATCCTCTAGACTCTGAAAATGTGACACAGACATTTTGAACAGACTACTCACATTCATAAATGGTACTTCTTGTATTTACAACTTACTGTGTTTCATATCACAGGAAAATATTTTTTTATTCACTCAAGGAAATTTTGTGGTATGTGACCTATTATGTAGTCTGTTGAAAGTTCTTATTAATCATAAGCAGTAATAAGGTGTTTCTTTTCTATTTTTCTGATGTATCTGTTTCTCCTTTTCATTTACTAGATTACACATGAAATATTTAAATTAATCATATAAATTATTTTTCCCAAATGTTCAAAATCTTTTGCTTTTATTGTCTGAGTTGAGGCATCCATACATATGCCATGAAATGTTATTGTTTATAGCAAAATTCTGTAATCATTGTGGTAGTTAGGAGTTTCAAGGAGAACAATTACATACGGGACACATTATTTATAGTAGTATTTTATGTATTCCCTAGAATCAAATACAAAAGTGCAGCAAATCTGTCTACACACTAAAGACCCAGAGAATCCAGCTGAGGGTCTGGATCCCATGGCAATGCCCTGCAGGAGTTTAGCTGAAGACCTAGAGCTCATGCCAGTGACCATGCAATTCTATTTCATGGATCTGCATAGGCCCAAAGGTCAACAACAGTGGAAGCTAGAAAGTCTATGCTAGCAGGATGAAGGGTCTTTGCCAATAAGCTGAAGATTCTGCACTGGAGCCAAGAAGTGACGCTCAAAATAAGGACCAGAGCTCCCCTGAAAAGTACCACAGCCATCCTCAGTGACAACAAGGGCCTAAGCTCCTCTGATGATGGGAACAGCTGAGTTCATATCAGGAAGCCAGTGACAAACTTGTCCTGGAGATTAAACAGCACACATCTTCCCCTCTGGAGCCAGGGAGTGATGCTCAAAGTAAGAAGCAGAGCTCCCCCAAGGTGAACCACAGACATTCTCAGAGATGAGGTTCCAAGCTCCTCCAATGATAGCAGCTGATCTCATATCAGGGAGGCCAGCATGGCAAGTTCCTCCAGGAGAACCAACAGCTCCAAACAACAACACTCACATAGGAACATCCACGGTGCCGCTCTCCTTCTCCAGGTCTCCTTTCTATGCTGGCAACTTTTCTCAGGTGGGCCATCTACACTAAGCACCATGCTGATTCAGTTCAACTGGTGTTTAAGTTGGCCACCAGTTTTTAATCCACCACAATTCACCAAAGAACCAAATTAGATTTCAACTCTAAACATCACTGCGTCCTTTCTCAGAAGTACTCTATACTCATCAACAAATGTCAATTCTGCCCATCTCAGTGCATCACTTGTGTGGCTCTGGGCTTGTAGAGGTGGGGGGTAGTCAAGTCACAGAACCAGGAGCTGGCGATTTGAAGTACAAGGAACTACAGAGACCACTGGGACAAGGACCTGGTTTTGCACACTGGGGCAGGCAAACTTTGTTCCCTCTGATGGCTCAAAGGGACAGAAACATGCTACTTATAGCCACAGTTATTGGTTCTGTCTTCTAAGAGAAGGGCGCAATCTGTCGGGGGGGGGGGGGTGCCAAGCTTTTCACCACTTGGGTGACACACATGTTTCTCAAGTGTATTTCCCTTCCTGACTATCCTGTGTTCTCCGCTCTTCTCTGTATTCCATCTCAGGTAGCACCCTTATCTGGTTGTCAAGCCAAGAACTTGAGTATCAGTTTTGACTCTTTCCTTTTTCACTGTCTCATTATCCTGATTGCCTGTATATCCTAAAGTGCCCTCCCAGCCATCTGTATCTCTCTGTCCTCACATCCTCACTGCCTCCGTGTTGTCTTGCTCTTTTGTTGAACCACAGATCGGCACTGAACACAGTGAAGCAGAGCTAAGTTTGCCCGTGGAATGAATGTCTATCATTCAAGGAAAACAAGCATTTGAAGATAAGAAATCCATATACTTTCTCTAAATCCATTAGCCATTTCCAGAGTTTGGGGTGGAGGGATGTGCAGCAGGATAAGTATGAATTAAAGAGGATCATTAAGGGCATTAGAGGGTGTTGATCCGTGGTCTCCTCTCCTTATGCTTTCTTCATGTTAGGAAACAGAGGCTGCTGTCCCTGGAGGTCATGTTTGAAGTGCATAAAACTGAAAGCCAATTTTCGATTCCCAAGTGTATTTGCTATCTAGAATTTCCAGCGGACTTGATGGAGCAGAGTAATGCAAAAAAGCAGGACCTCCAGCCTTAGGGTTTTATAGCACCTATAAAACATGTTTTACAGTTTCTCCTCAATTTTATGCTGTTAAGCTAAACATTTGACATCATATGGCACTTTAAGCACATTGATTTATGGCAAGCCAGCAATTGCATCTGTAATAAAAAGGCCAAAATATGGGTTTTAAAAGTAATCTACTGTATTTATTATTGACATAAACAGTTACCTGCAGTTCATTTGAACATCATCTTAGATTTCACTCATGTATTAAAGATATTATGCTTTCCACTCAGCAAGGTCACCACCAAGGTGAGAACTGTATGTGGCTCAAAATGAAAAAGATCTAGTATATATGATAAATATTTTAGAGATAAATCATACATAGGATTTCATCTTTGTACATTCTTGATTAATAATCATATTCTGCTTATTTTCACTTTTACATCCACCCACAACCCCCAGTCTTCAATCCTGGAGAACCACTAATCCGTTGTCCAGCTCTATAATTTTGTTATTTCAAGAATGTTGTATAAATGGAATCATACATTTAGTAACATTTTGTGCTTGACTTTGAAACACATTTAGCATAACTCCCTTGAAGTCTGTTGGTTTTGTGTGGATTGTCTCATGCTAGCTTCAACAGGGTAGTTAAAACTAAGGTAACACGATTCAACCAGCTTAAAAATTATTTCAATACAAACCAAAAAAGGGAGTATAAATTTAAAGTGATTTCACAACAGGAGTACATTATTTATAATTATGAGTTCTTGATGAGTGAAAAAAATGTCTGTTATTAGATAATGTTAGAGGAAGTTTGTACAAAAATGCACTTAATTTGTCTAAGGTAGTTGACAACATAATTTAAAACCTACTCTATTTCCTTAATGGTAATATAATAGATTTTTAAAAAATATTTGGAAAAGGATGATGAAACTTTGGGAAAGGATTGTTTTCATTTTACATTTCAGAATTTGCATTTTTCATATTATAAGCATTTATTGAGTACATGCTCCATGTACCCTGTAATTGTTGTCCCAAAATTCATGGGACAACAAAATCTGCATGGACTAATGACATCAATTTCTATTCCCCATCTGAAAACTAGCAATGTAGTTCTTGCCATTGTTCTTAAGATACTGCATGTGAGTTTATTTTCATTTCATAAAGAAACTGAGAGTTGACAAAAACCTCAGTAGAGGGAGGTCTGCAGTTTGGGGCAAGTTTATTTCGGAAGAGTGTTAGCAGGCTGTACTGCAAGGTCTCTAAGTGCCTCTCATGAAGGATTTTTCTAGGACAGTTCACACCACTCTGAATGGGTCACTTGTGATTTGTTATAGAGAAAGAACACACAGCAAAATTGGCTGAAAGAAAATGTGCATAGGCCGAAGTCTGGAGAAAATAAAGCCCAGCCTTCTCTGAGTCCCTTCCCAGTGGAGTCACACGGGACCCCTTTGACATCCCCAGCGGCAGGTTGTGATAACATGTGTGAAGCGTTACCAGCCAGAAAAGCTCCTTAGAAACGTGTGCCCAGGGTTTTTACTGGAGACTATCACATAGCACTCTCTGTCTAGCGCATGTCAGAATTGCAGCCTCCCAGAAAGAAAGCAGGTGTTCAGCATGAACATGACTCTCTTTGTACAGAGAGTTTAGGCACAACAGGCCACTTTTAGGAGCGATGGTGATAAACCTCCTAAATCCTGAGGTCTCAGATGCCAGTCAAAGACTGGCCTTGCAGGCAGCTACTTTTGAGGATAGCAGCTTAGGCCTGTAGAGTATATTTTTTTCTGTACCTGTATCCATTTAGTGTAGTACCTTAGCCTATCAGATTGACTTTCATCTCTCTGACTTCTGTGCCAGGGGATACAGGAAAATATTATCAGGCTAAATAATATGGCAGGGACATATGAATGAGAAAGTGGCTGGACACATAGCACTAGGAAAAGAAAGAAAGAAAGAAATCCACAAACTGAGCAAAAACCAATACATAGAAACCTTATTAAGAATAATAATCTCAAATGAATTTAGAATAACTGTTTTTATAAAGAAAGTTCATATAAAAGTGTATTGTGGTTTGAGATATTGATAAAGATGTATGGACCACTTCAATTAAGATGTTTAAAATATTTCTTATTAATTTGTAAATTTTATTCTTTAAAATTTTTTTGTATGTATGTGTTTGGTCATTACTGTAAGGTGCTGGTTCTGTTGGTACTTGTATACATTTTAAAATTAAATTACGTAAAGTAAATAAATACATGTAATATATACACTAAAGAGAGACTGCATGCACAACTGTTTTACTAATAATGTAATTAGTGCCTTTGGGTTACAAAATTCCAAAACTAGAAGAAATCACAGAGACCTAATTAAACTTTCATTTTTCAAATAAAGATTTTTTTTTTTTTTGCGACACCAGGGATTGAACTGGGTCTCTTTGTACTGAACTACATCCCAGCCCATTTTTTATTTTTTATTTTGATACAGTGTCTTGCTAATTTGCCAAAGATGGACTTCAATTTTCAATTCTCTGGGCTCAGATTCCCAGAGTGCTGGAGTAACAGCTTGGCACCACCATGCCTGCCTCAAATAAGAAAATTAAAGTCAGGAAAGTGAAGTTAATTTGTCCAAGGTGACACAGAAGTTAGTGGCAGGGCCAGCTGGATTCTGGGTCATCCTTGAACTAGATAGGAGTGTTCAACAGGACCCAGAGGGGATAAGAGTTCTTTTGGGGGAAGGAATGAGTGAGCTACCTTTTTCCTCACCTCTGTTCCTCATAAATCATTTTTCCTTTGCCATATTTTTCCTCCTTTTTTCCCTAAGAGGATGGAGCTGCCACAGATTCCTCACCTGGAGTAAGGTGAGGAGATTTATGTTTGATTCTCTCGTTAGTTGAAATTTCAGCTGGGGGTATGCATGAGCATTGATGGTTAGATATCAGCAGGGGATAAACTGTTCTGAATTGTGCCACTAGTGCATCGTACATTATTTCACTCCTTTTCAAGTTAATAGGTGGTAGTAGTTGGCACATGGAGCACCAGCATTATCATAAGCCTTTATATTTCACAAAAGCTTCCATCACTGTAGGCTGAATTGATTATTATTTAAAACCACTAAGTTTGAGGAATATTTTGTAACAAGAAGTGAATGCATAAAATTAACCCTATTTTATAGCTGAAGATATCAAGACTCAGATATGTTCGGTAGTGACATGTAGCCGAAGTGCATCCCCACAAGGATGTTAGCACCCTGCTCCAGGTTTTTGACGACACTGTGATTCTGCAGTGTTATTCAGTCCTTATTCAGAGCCTTGTGAAAGGAATAGAAGATTGATTTCAGCTTGATAATTTTATATTCATCCCATGTGCATTTTACTTTGAATTTAATATAAAATGCCTTGAAATCAGATACAAAAACTGGAAACCATAAAAATGATAAGTTAATTAGACTATCAAAATGAAAACTTACATTCTTCAAAAGATGGAAGTTGAGGTTTCTGGAGTGATGATGTGTGTCACTGACAGAACAGAAAAAAGAAGTGGGCAATTCAAAAAATATAATTATAGATTTTAGTGTCCTATTTTCAATCATGGATAAAAGAACTAGCCAGAAAATCAACAAGGATATTGTCATTAGTCCATTTATGCTGCTATATAATGAAACACTATAGGCTGGGTAGTTTTTTATTTTTATTTTTAAATTTTATTTAAAGAGAAAAAAAAAACAGAAAAGGGTAGAAACAATACAAAATCTCAGAAAAAAAAAAGCAGTAAGAAATCACTAGTTGATAAATTACATACTGTCTTCTTAGACCTAGTTGTTGAAGTTACAAAATTAAAGCATACAAAGTGTACATTCAAACAGTGAGACTGCAAAGAAGTTCAATGATCTAGTAACAACTTAGCAACATGGTTATCAATCCTACACACTTAAACATACATGCAGCCATATCCTCTAGAGCACTTTCTTTTCTTCTTTTTACTTTTTAAGTCCATTATCTGCTTAGTCATATCCTGTTTCAGGTTGCTCAGTACCTTACTGACTTGTTTTGTTGTTATATACTTTTAATCACTTTATATAATTCTGTTACCTTGTTTTTGAGTTTCTCCTCATCCATGATCCATGGATCAGCTTTGGTGGAGTTGGGAGATTTTTGGAGGTATTTTATTACTTTCTTATCTACTTTATTTTTTTGAAGGTAGCAAAATACAACAGAACAAGACAGAACAAACCCATGCGACCACACTGCAATAAAACTACCATAGAACCTCAGAGCAGGTCACCAGGACACAAGCAATGGGCTCAATAGTACAGCCCATTTTGTTCACATTAACTGTTCTTTCAATCACAGAGAGGAAAATGGAAGGAAATATTGAACTTTTAAAAACAGAATATTGAATAAAGCAGTACCATTAATCAAAACTGAGCAAAACAGTGATAAAAATATTTGCCTTCAAAGAGATGGTAGAAGGAAATCCCCCTTACTTGCCACGCTGTATACATTTATCCTCCAAAAAGATACTCAGACTGCCGGTGCCTACTTGCTACCCGGGGGGTGGGGTGGGGGATGGATCAATGTCTGACTTTTAGCCAGCGCATCGGCAGGGCCCTAGCTGCTTACAGGCTGGCCAGCAGGCCGTCTTATCTCCCAGCACCCAAAGTTCCAACATGATGCAGAGTTCAGGTATCTTTTTTTTTTTTAATTAAATTCCACCTTGCAAAAATAGTTGGAAAAATGCAAACTTATTAAGAGACCTGCAGGGTCTATGGACTGGGCTACACGGGTTTGTGTGATGAACTCTCTCCCGCCTAGTGACAGTCACACCTGAGAACTGTTTAATGTCCAGACTGGCATGAAGCCAGCCAGCTAGTGTCAGAGCTGAGGTAACAGAGGAGATCTTCCGTCACCAGGAAGGTACGGCCAGTTCTGTGGTAAAAGGAGAAGCCAAACAAAGCTTCTTGAACTTTCCTCATCAGGAATCAAATGGGCTGTAAAAGTTCCATTTTCTCTCAGAATCCTGGCCCTGGTTGTGCTCAGTGTCCCAGGATGCTGGTCTGGAGTAGTGGCCTGGGTAGTTTATTTTTATTTTATCTTTTTTTTTTTTTTTGAGACAGAGTCTCACTTTGCAGTTCAAGCTGGCCTTGAACTGCTTGTGTGACTCAGGCTGGCCTTGGACTCACAGCGAACTTATTCCTCATCTTCCTGAGAGCTGGGAATACAGGCATGCACCACTTGGCAGCACAATGCTTGCCTGGCAAGGGAAAAGCCCTGAGTTAGATTCCTGGTACTAGAAAAAAAAACTGCATGCCAAAAACGTGAGTAACTTAGATAAGACTGACATTTCTAGAAAAACATAGTACTGAATTCGTTCAAGAAGACAGAAAAAATTTCAGTAGATCTATAATAAATAAAAAGAGTGAATTAGTAGTTTTCAAACTTCCCACAAAAGAAATCTCAGGCCCTAGTGACTTCACAGTGAATTCTATCAAACATTTGATGAGTTAATACAAGCCCTTCACAATGTCTTTCAAAAAAATAAAAGAGGGTAGGATATTTCCCAACTCATTCTATGAAGTGAGATTTACCCAAATGCCAAAACCACATGAAAACATCACAGAAAAAGAAAATTTATGAACCAGTTTAGCTTTTGACATAAGGCGTAAAATAGTTAACAAAATCCTGGTAGACCAGATCTAAAAATGTATTAAAATTATGATGAACCACATACAAGTGGGGTTTTTTCTAGGACTGTGAAGTTAATTTAACTTAATTTATGAAACTCAACTAGTATAATATAGTAATAGGATAAAATGAAAATCACAGGGTCATCTCCACTTATACAGGAAAAGCATTTGGTAATATTCAGCATTCTTTAATGATTAAAAAAACACCTCATCAACTAGAAAAAGAAGGAAACTTTACCCATATGATAAAGGTCACCTACCAAGATCCCACGGCATGTACTTAATGATAACAGAAGATATTGATATTTGCTGTTGCTAAGTTTATTCAAATTGTACTGGAGGTTCTAGGGAAATTAGGCATGAAAAAGAAAAGGAGAATGGGGATTTAGCTCAGCGGCATAAGTGCCTGCCTTGCAAGTATGTGGTCATGATTTTGATCCCCAGTTACCCCCCCACAAAAGCCATTTGGATTACAAAGGAAAAAGTAAAAACTCTCTGTATTTGCATATGGTGTGATCTTGTATATGGAGAATCCTAAGACATCTACTAAAAAGTTTTTAAAACTAGCAAATGAGTTCATCTAAATTTGCAGTATATAAGATTAATTTTTAAAAAATTATTATATTTTCACATGCTAGTAATGAACAATCTGAAAATGAAATTAAGAAAATACTTTCCTTTACAACACTTAGAATACTTATTCATGAATTTAACAAAACTGTAAGGTTTAGAAACAGCATAATATAAACATTGTTGAAAGAAATTAAATATAACATAAATAAATGGCCATGGATCAGAATGTTGCTAACATAGCAATACTCTTCAAATAGATTACAGATTAATGCAGTCACTATTCAAAACTCTAATTGGCTTGAAAAGAAATATTAACAAAAAACTGACCCTAAACTCATATATAAATTTTGGAGACCAATAACAGCTAAAATAAACATGAAAAAGAATCATATTGGAAGGATCATATTTTCTGGTTTAGAAATTCTTCTAAAGATAATGTAGTGTTAGTAGAAGGCTAGAAACACATATTTGTGGAATAGAATGGAAAATCTAAAAATAAACCCTAACTTTCATAGTTAATTAATTTTTGATGAGTACCTGACCAATTCAACATGGGAAAGATAGACCTTCCAACAAACAGTGCTAGATGAACTGCATATCTCTATGCAGAAAAATAAGCCAAACTCTTTTCTTATATCATGCACAAAAATTGACTTACAGTGGATTAAATACTTAAAAGTAAGAGGTAAAATGATAAAACCCACAGAAGAAAATACTAGGAGGGTGAATAATTGACATGAAAAATAAAGGTAACTGGAGAAAAATTGACAAATTAAACTTCATCAAAATGTAAAGCTTTTGTGATGTAAACACAGTAAAGACCTATAGAATTGGAGAAAATACTTGTAGATCATAGGTCTTTGATAAAAGATCAGTATCAAGCATATATAAAAAAACTCTTACATCTCAATAATAAAAGGACAATCTAACATAGTTTTTTTTTTGTCTTTTTGAGACAGGGTCTCTCTATACAGTTCAGGCTGGCATTGAGCTCACTTTGTAGCCCAGGCTGGTCTTGAACTCACGATGATCCTCCTGCCTCAGCCTCCCGAGTGCTGGGATTACAGGCGTGAGCCACCACGCTTGGCTTAATCTAACATAATGTGAGCAAAGGATCTAAACAAATAGTTCTCCAAAGAAGATAATCATCATCTAAAAGTACACAAAAGATGCTCAATGTCATTAACGATTAGGATAATGGTGCTAGTTTTGGCATCACATGTTAAAAATAGGAAATACAAATCAAAATCACAATGACATATCACTTCAAATAGTCCAGCTATAGTACAAAAAAATAAGAAAGAAAACACAAGGGCTAGGAGTGTAGTTCTGTGGTAGATGGTGTGCTTAAGACCCTGGGTTCAATCCCCAGTGTGCAAGTGTGCTCACTTGCATACATATGTGTGTGCATTTCCTCACACACACAGTAACAAGAGTTGGCAAGAATGTGTGGAAATTTGAATCCTTATTAATGAGAACTAGAAACAGATGTCCATATAAAACTTGTGTACCAATTCATTTTAGCCTTACTCAAAATAGCCAAAAAGTAAAAATAATCAACAGGTGAGAATAAATAAAATGTAGTATATCCATGTAATGGGGTATTATTTGTAAGTAACACTGATGAAACTTGAAAACATACTAAGGAAGAGAGCTTGTTGCATTATACTACATATTGCATGATTCTCCTTATATGAAATATTCCAAATAGACAATGTTCAGAAACAGAAAACAAATTAGTGGTTATCCTAAGCTAGGGGTGCAGAGAGCAAGAGGGAATAAAAGGGGAATTTAATGGGTACAGGGTTTATTTCATGATATTGAGGTGCTCTGAACTATGTAATGGTGGTTTCATAACTCTATGAATATACTAAAATCCAATAACTCACATACTTGAAATAGTTGAACTCTCTGGTGTATTAATTATGTATCAATAAAGCTACACCAGGAAATATTTCTGCAAAAATAGAATTTCATAAAAAGATTCACATTGCATATATAGAAAGAACAGTTACAACTCAGTGTCAGAAACATAACAGGCCCAATTTTTAAAAATGGGCAAAACCTTTGAACAGACACTTCAACAAAGAAGGTATGTGAATGGCAAACACATGAAAAGTTGTTCAATAAACATCTTTAGTCATCAGAGAAATACAAAGTAAACATGCATGAGCTCTACAATACATCCACTGGAATGGTTAAAAATTTTTATTTTTAAAAATTTTTTAAAATTTTATTTTACAGAGAATAAAACAAAAGAGGACAGAATAAAGCAGATCAGAACAGAACAATGCAAGCAACACAGCACTTCACAATAATATAATTGGATATCAACAGTAGCTACCATAATATCTCTTTCTTTGAATAGTTGAGCATAGCTTCACACACAATAATGTCAAACATAACAAAGTAGAATAAAACCATTCAAGAGAATAACACTATTACAAGGCATTCTGAATCAAATAACAGAAGATGAACAATGGCTACTATAATATCTCATTTTCCATAAAAATTTTGTTTATACTATCATACATATTAAAATCCAATAAGACACAACAGGATAGAACCAATGGTAATAGAAGAACAAAAGCATGGTAGGACTTCAGAGCAAGATGATACTGAATCAGCAATGGCTGCCATAATGTCTTGTTTTCTTCAAAGTAGCTGTTCATACCATCACACATAATAAGGTCAAACAAAACAGAATAAAACCATTCCAACCAATGAATGAAAACATTACAAGGCTTCAAAGCAATATAATGGTGAACCATGATTACCATAGAATCTTATGTACTCTTATCATTTCTTACACTAGGGAGACTATACAGTATTTACACATGTGAGTTTGATTTATTTCACTTATGAGTATGGTCTCAAGTTGCATCCATTTATTTGTAAATATCTCCATGTGATCATTCTTTATAGCTGAGTAGTACTCCATTGTATAAAAGTACCACAATTTTTTTATCCATTCCTCAGTTGATGGGCACTTAGGCTGTTTTCAAGATATGGCTATTACAAATTGGGCTGCTATAAACATGGGTGCACATATATCACTGTGGTAAGATGTTTTCATTTCTTCTGGGGATATGCCTAAGGGTAGAATAGCTGGGTCAAATGGGACTTCCAATCCCAGCTTTTTGAGGAATCTCCAGACTGACCTCCACAGTGGTTGTGCTCCCACCAACAATGCAGAAGAGTTCCTTTTTCCCCTCAGCCTCTCCAGCATTTGTTGTTGGTAGTTTTGTTGATCCTGGCCATTCTTTCCAGAGATGGAATCTCAGTGTGGTTTTAATTTGCATTTCTCTAATGGAATGGTCAAAATTTTTTAAAAACCCAAAATATATAGTGTTGATGAGGATGTGTAGCAACTGATGTCACATAGACCTCTAGCAGGAATGCAAATGGTAAAGCCACTGTGCATAGCTTTTGAACAGTTTCAAAATGAGTAAGCTTCATTGCACACAATAATATGAATGAATCTCAAATGATTACATAAAAGACTACATACTTTGTGAACTCACTTATAGGAAAAGCTAGAAAAGGCAAAACTACAATGAAGGAAAACTTGTTAGGAGACGCCTGGAGCTGGAAGTAGGGGAAAGACATTGGATGCAATGGGACACTGAAGGAAATGTCTTTTGTTACATGTATTTACTGTAATACTTGATTGGGGTGGTGGTTACATAGTAGCATATATTTGTCATAAGTCGTTCACTGCAATGACAAAGGATAAATTTTACTGAATATAAATTATGCCTCAATGAAATTAATTAACAAAGGTTTCTTGTTGGTCATAAATTGAAAGCCACTGATTCTAGCCAGTTCTGGTTCACAAAAACCAGAAATGAAGCTTTTTAACTCCAAGAAAGAGTCCAGCTACTATACCACATTCTAGGTTCTTATTTGTTTGTATAATCTTTTGTAAATGAATACAAGACATGGTTTAAAAAAGGATGATACTGTTAAGAACTTTAAAAATTAAATGTGTTGAGTCTATAATAAGACTCCTGGTCAGTAATCTCAGAGGTAGAATGTGCTCCGGTTTTATTTTATGGTTAAGTGAGCTCTGAGATAAGGACTGGACAAGAAGTCTATTTGGGGTGTAAAGAATTAGCACAGCAGACCTGAGACAGCTTTCCTTAGTCCCACTTGCAGGGCTGGATTTGGATGGTATCCAAGGTGTGTTTCTTTATAAACTCAGCTCAGTAGTTGAGTGTGCGTAAACTCTGTGCACACGGTGTGGGCTATGCTGAATACTTGCTTTCCTCTGGCAATCTGAGAGCAGGGCACTGCTAGGCAAAGGATGCAGTCAGCTTCCAATAAAATCTTGAGAACTGAGTCTTTAGTGAACATTCATAGTAGACAACATTTCACATATGTTTTCACAACTTGTCACCAGGGGAATTAAGCATGTTGTTTTAGTCACTTTCTCATTGCTGGGACACAATACCCAAGTGGAGAAGTTTATTTTGGCTCATGTTTTACGAGGTTCAGCCCTTGCATGGTGCGCATGGTGGAAGGGACTCGGAGGAAAACTCCTCATGTCATGGTAGACAGGAAGCAGTGAGACAAGGGAGGACCTGGAAAGAAGATATGTCCTTCCAGGTTGCACCCCAAATGATCTACCTGTGCTGACCAGGCCCTACCTCCAACAACATGCCACATAAACCAATCACCTCCCAAACACATGAGACTTTGGAGGCCAATTTAGATTGTGACTATAACAGAGATCCTATTTGATTCCAATGAGAGAAGATTCCTTCAGAAGGTTAGACTTTCAGAATTTCCTCTAAACTGTGCTCCTTGTACCTTTTACTTTTGCTGGTTTTGATTTATATCCTTTGACTGCAATAAATCATAGCCATGATTATAACTATATGTTAAGTTGCATGAGTTCTCCTAGTGAGCCACTAGAACTGGGAAGGCTTGGGAGCCTCTAACGCAGGAGGTAATCTCAGGAGACTCTGAGAAGGGGGAAGGGTGGCAGCTATTAAAAGTTAGCAAGAGGGCCAGGTATGGTGGTGTGTACCTGTAATGGTAGCACTTGGGGAGGCTGATGCAGGAGGATCACTGTGAGTTTGAGGCCAGCCTGGGCTACAAAATGAGTTCAAGGCCAGCCCGAACTGCATGGTAAACCCTGTCTCAAAAAGACTAAAAACCACCAAAAGTTAGTAAAATGCTTCTGGGGCACTTGGAACTAGCATAAATCATGCAGTTGGGGGTTATCTGATCAAGTGGCTAGGAGAATGAGAGTTTTCCCTACCGACACCCCAGTCAGCACTAATTCCCCCACCCTTTCAACCTACCCTGTGTTTAGGCTGAGTTGGTTCCAGTGGCACCAACAGTCCTGAAGTAAAGAGCTGGAGCTGGCAGTCGGGCCTGCAGAAAAGGAAATGCTTCACGACTGCAGAGGATTTGTTCTGTCACAGCTCTTGAGAGGCACGCAATCAGATATGAACATGAGGACTAGTGCCCCTTCATTTTGCCTGCTTCCCACCACCTTCTAGTAACTTGCAGAGGATGAATTACGTGGGCCTTGCCCTCTGGGAGAGTCTGAGCTGCCCGGATCAGCACAGGAGCATGAGCGAGCCTGCCTCACATACTTGGTAAAGGCCGGCTCTTCTCTCTTTTCTGCCCTCCAGTCTTGGTCACAGAAAGCCCTGATTCTTTTTTCTGTTTCTTATGTTTCACTCGTTTTTCTAGTTCAGCATTACTAGTAGGAGAGGCAGGATTTTTCCAGGCAGCGTGTCAGGTCTGAGCCTTGGCTCTCCTCTCATTCCTCAGGGCTCCTCCTTCTGGCTACCTATGGAGGAGACCTGCCTGTGGGATGGGCGCACTGGGGCAGTAGACCCAACCGGATCATGGCACATTTCCCACCTCTCTCGGCGATCTCTGGCTTACTGTTCTCTCATCCTACTTTATCCTACTTACTTAGCTGTAAATTCATCATCTCAACATGGAAATATTGAGATTAACCACCTCCTATTGCTATTAAGATTAAATCAGATAATTGCAGAAAAGCACTTAAAATAGAGCCTAGCACATAAAAGGCATTCAGTAGTGTTATCTACTATTACTGCTTACATATAATTAGGATATAATTACAATCTCTATATATACCGTTCATTGCAATATACCGACAGACTATAATAGCAATAGATTCTTTGGGGGCATTTACCTGATTTTCAATTTTAGCTTTTGTAAAAACAGCAAAAGTATTAGGAAAAATATTATTCCTCTCAAGAAAGCATGATTGATTTACACTTGCAACTCCTACATTCAGTAACTAGGCAGATAGTGAAATGGATGGTGGCAATGTGGTAACTCTCCCAAGCTCAGTGTCATCCTCCACTATCCATCCAGTTTATTCTCCCCTTTAAAAAAATAGTCCAATACATACAGAGTAGACTTTAAAATCCTTCCCTCTATAGCAGAGAGACCAAACCCAGAAAAATTTAAATGCCCCAAAACACACAAAAGTGCCGGTGAACAGGGAAGTCCTATGGTTGAAAGTGATTAGCAACACCGTGGAGATTTGGCAACACGGAGCAAGGAGGCAGATTCTTCTAGGAGCTCATTCCTGGGGCGAATACAAATTTGTGCCATTGGTCCATGTAGGTTTTGTTTTCCCGTGAATTTTGCGCTTAACTGTGTACACAGAGGATGTACTGATTCAATGCTTATAATATGAAAAGTGCAAATTCTGCAAATGTAAGATGAAAACAATCCTTTCCCACATTTTCATCATCCTTTTCAAAATACTTAACTAAAGCATCCCTTACGTTACTATTAGGGAAATAGAGTGGCTGTTAAATTAGGCGGTGAATTACCTCCGATGAATTAGGTGCATTTTCAGGTGACCTTGGAACTAGAGCATGAGCGAGGGCAATGGCGCCCGGAGCAAGGACTGTGACATCCTGTGGCGATGGGAATGACGTGCGGCAGAACTTCCACAGAGCAGAGGGAAGAACTGAGAGTGGAGGTGATTCTTATCTACAAGTGGCTGAGGTATCACATGGAGAAATCAAACTGCTGGTGTCAGAATTATGTGTATTGTTTTGCGTCAGTTTTTTTAGTCATGCTCGTGTTTACTGAATATTGAGACTATTCTTGAGTGGGGAGCCCAATTATTCTCCATTTTGTTGTCTTTAAGATTTTTAAGAACTATTTGGATATATCCTAATATGGTTTTTCTGCTGAGATTCTACTGATAAAGCATCTATTTTAAAAATATCATCTATATGACTTCTATATGGTACAATATTTCATAGTAACAAATACTGTGCCTGATATTGATGACAACGTAGCTGTAATTTGTGGATTTAACATTTTCTTTTTTTTCTTTTTCATATGAAAAGTACCTGCTGAGATTACCTATTGAAATAACCAGTAATGAAGATTAAAGATCTTTAATCTTGAGTTTTGCTAAGAATTCACCTCCCCTTGAATCCACAAAGTAATAAATTAAAGAACTTTCTAGTCTTCAAGAACATCTTCACCTGTTTTTCCCTAATGCATCAGTGGTTTAGGAATTCATTAAAAGGTACATTTTGCGAAAGTGGTGATAAGGAAGATACTGCAAAGTGGAGATGTTTGTGTGTCATGAGCGGAGGTTAAGTGAAACAGCCATTGCTTTGCTGGAAAGGGGTCTGCTGAAATAGATAAACCCTCCCTCCATGTTGCTAGGTCTGGGTAGATATTTCACCAAAGTACAGCATTGACAAGCTGCTAATATTTACTTACATTGAAAAAACACATGATTATGTTTTGTTCTCATTGCCCTGAATTTTGTTCTAACTTGACTAATCTTAGTTATTAGATCACAACCACCACACACTTGGCTTAAATCAGAACTTGCTGAATTGGTTTTCCTTAGCCCTTCGAGAAGCTTCCCCTGTTAAGCATATTAGTCTTTGGCTCTTAAAAAGAACTTGACCTCTGGAAAGTTCTGCCTACTTTAGTGAACACAAGGGGTTAATTTTTAGAGAGTTATTGTTCTAAAGGACACAATCTGAGAACTGTATGCTACAATGTATCTCTGAAAGTAGCACTAGGGTGACCTCCACTGGCCAAACAATGTTGGTGGTAATGGGAAAGATGTGCCCTCTAAGTGCCAAATTAGGTAACATTCTGAGACAGATACTCTAAATAGCTGAACATATCTATCCCAAAACAAATAATTTCTACTTTTAAAAGTTTATCTCCAGCTGGTAGTATATGCCTGTCATGCCAGTACCCTGGGAGGCTAAGGCAAGTTTAAGTCCAGCCTGGGTAATTTACTGACTTAACCAGACCCTGTCTCAAAATTAAACAAACAAACAAACAAACAACAAAACAAAACAAAAAACACAAAAAGGCAGGGGATGTAGCTAAGTGTGAAGGTCCTGGGCTCATCCTTAGTATTGTAAATCCTTGTAGAAATTTCTCTGTACTGTTTCTGGAAATCTCTACCACATGATACTTGTTCAGACTGGCAAAAATTCAAAGTTGACAGTACATTCTCTTAGCAACATCATGGGTAAATGGATATTTCTATATTGCAAAATGCTACAATTCCTCTAATGGGAAATTTGGCTTTTTTTTTTTTTTGGTACCTACAATCTATCTCAGGACTTTGTGCTTGCCAGGAAGGTGCTTGTGCCACTTGGCAATTCTTAACAAACCCATATATGCCTTTATGCTTGGACTCAGCGATCTATCTTTAGCCTGAAGAATTATCCTAACTGTATAAAAATATGCACACAAGATTATTTATTGCAACATGACTTATATTCATGAAATATTGCAAATTTGTATACCTATATAGGAGAGTAGCTGAATAACTTTTAGTAAATCACACCGTGCAGTACTGTGCAGGTAGGGGAACACGAAGATCTATATTAATTGGTATGAATGAGGAAGATTGATATAAACTAATAGGGATCACTACTCAGAATATATTAGTAGGAAAGGAGAGACAATATTTAACAACTGACACCCGTATGAATGCTGTCTTTAACCTAATCAGTACCTCATTTGAATTTTTAACATAGTCCTTGAAATCTGAAGGTGGGTCAGGCACAGTGGAGGTGTGCATGAAAAGTCAGCTGGGCTACCTAATCTTTCTGAGATACTAATGCAATCTATCTGGAGCGGGGCACTTCTCTAATGTTTGTATCTAGAGAGCTGGCGATCGGAGCAGATAGCAGCCGTGTGTATCTGAACCACACGTAATTCTCATGTTGCAGCTTTCACAGACCATAATGTTCAAGTGGATGGCAACGGTGGGCCAAAGCCTGGTAAGCTCGGTGACTCCAGGATTTCATGTTGATCCGCTGACATCAGATGGAAAAATCGCTACTAGTTTCCAAAGGTTAAACTTCTCTACAGAGGTATGCTCATATTTCCCTCGTCATCGCTGCTATTCCATGATTTTTTACTTGTTTCTCTTTTCTCATTTTAAGAACCCGTTGTTGTGTAGTCTTTTACAGCACTAATTTTATATATTTATTTCTTCTCTTAAGATATGAGACTCATACTGTTCTCCCATTTGGGAAAATCAGCAACCTGGGAGGGAAGAAATCTCCCGTGCTCAGGTACCCAGTACTGGAGAAATTGCGCGGTCTTTCTCCAGAGACGTCCCTCCTGCGCCATCTGCCGGCAGAGTTGAACATCGTGCCAGCTGGAAAGGAAAAAACAAACTTTCCTGGTCAACCAATAGGATGAACTGGGTGCTGTGACGATGAATCCAAAGTCCACAGGAGAAGAGCTTGTATATACTACCTATGGCTGTGTCTCCAACAGGTTAATATTTCTTAAAGTATTTCTCATACTTTGACTTTCTTCTCAATATATAACTCATAAATATGTGCACATTCTTTTTATTAACTTATGTACTTGCACTTTTCTCTACCAAGCTAGGGGCTTCTTTAACATTTCTCCAATTAGAAAAAATTTAATATTACCAGACTCCTTTCATCCCTTATGAGGGAAGACAAATATATTGAATTTACTTTTGCAATTGGTTTGTTAATACAGAGTTCCATGCACTATGGTAGAGAAATAAATCAGTTTATTTTTCATACATAGACATATGGATAAATACATAATTGGATACATGCAAAAAAGAGAAAGAAAAAACAGAAACCAATTGAAAGAATAGTATATAGTTTAAAATATTCATAAGTGAGACATACTTTATTAAAACTGAAATCCGTAGGACATAAATTTAATTATTGGTATGAGAAATTTGGGGCAATTTGGAGTGGTATTCTATCCTCAGCATGGTTCCTATCTTTGATTCCAACAGACAAATGTTACTCTTCATCTAGACATATTCATCAATTTAGTGTCTTTAGGGGCTAGAACACTTTTTATTTAAAACTTAATTGATTGTGTAATCTTTGTTCAATATCTAATTTGCATTGCAATCCTAGCATATTATTACTTTGACTCTTGCAGGACTCAAGTTTTCTATAAGCAAATGAAACAACAGAACTATTTATTGGAACTGAATAAAAATAAAACTATGGGGCTGGGATTTAGCTCAGCAGCGTAAGTGCCTACCTGGCAAACGTGAGGTTGTGAGTTCAATCCCTGGTACCAATCAATCAATCAATCAATCAATCAAACTACATGATTCTTGGATGTTTTGCTATACAATGAAAAGCACTATGCATTAATCACATAAGCACTTTCAGACCTTTAAAAATGTTAGGCTATGAAGGCCAGATCCATAAAGCTCTTTGGCTTTAAGTATGGTAGTTGCTAGATTTTGTACCCAAAATATCAATTAAGACTAACATTTTCTGTTTAATTCAGATTTTTTTCATATGTAACATGCTTAAAAATTCCACAACTTGGAAAACCAATAAACTATGTAGATAATGTGTAATATTTCTTGATAAGAAAAGTAAAGTTCAAACATATGCAAGAAACTCAAAATATATAGTATTGAAAGAGTGCTTCCATTTCAGCAACTTTAAAATTATGCTTCTACAGATGTTTGTTTTACAAAGCATGCTATAGTTTTTTTTTTTTAATAAATGAGTAAATTGTCTATCTGGGTGAAGGAGATAGATACTGAGTTTTATTCTTGCTGAGAGGAATGTTAATGAGTGAATGTGAACATTTCCTGAGTCGCAAATCTCAGATTGTGGATAGAAATTAAAAAAAAAAAATGACATCCAAAGAATGATCTGCTATGAGTTAGCCGAGGTTACCAAGCCTCTTAGTGCATATCTTCCCACTACCTGGGCTGTTCCTTTCAGCAATTTACTAAAAGATAGGGACAATCTTATACTCTTAAGTACATATTTTTTTAAAGTTATGCAGGTCATTCAAATAAGAACATAAAAAAATTTCAATCTTGTGATTACATAAGCATGACCAGAGAGTATAAAACATTTGCATGAGTCTATACACAGATGCAAAGACCACATTTAAAACCCAAATCTGTTTTAACTAGACTTGCTCTGAACTGTATCTTCCATGGAGAACTGGACGGTGGCAGTATGGCAGTTAAAGGGATTATGTATTATTCTAAGGCGCTGCATAAGGGCAAAGCTGCCCTTACCCCACCTCTCTACTCCAGCAAGCTTTGCTCACTTGTCTCAACTCCTAGGTTCCCAGTCAGAATACACTCCTTGTCTCATGTTAGAAACTTACTCTGCTAGGAAGGAGAGGCAGGGGTGGCGTGGCCAGGGAGAGAAAGGAAGTCACTGAAGATGACGGTGAGGTTTCCAGCTCGGATTCTACATGAAAAGAAGATAAAGGGTTTTGATCTACACAGCACTCAGCAGTCGTAGGAGGTAAAGGCATGTGAAGACTACATCCAGAACTGAGCTTTTGGAGATGAACTTTGCCTCCTTTTCTATGGTGTTAACTTCGTTCCAGAGGCAATTGCTACCCCATATCAATGAAACCACGGTGCTCAATCCAGTGGTCCCAGACGGTCAAGTCTTTACCTATATCCTGAAGTCAGTCTCATACTTTTCTGTTGCTCAATAATGGTAAAATAAGTGCAGTTTGCTTGGATAAAAATAGGTTAGTGTAGTTAGAATGAACATGCTTATTGTTTGGGCAGTAACAGGTTTTTCCATGGCAGTAAACTTTCCTGGTTTTACTCTTTGCTGGTGAAACTGGATTTAAGACACTCATCCACTCAAGCATCTGTTAAGCTGGGCTCTGTGGTAGACACTTGTGATGCAAAGATGCACAAGGCTCTCAAGAGGCCCAAGTATGATGGCATAATTTGTCTGAATAGAAAATTGTCTGAATAGTAAAAGGAATTTTGATATACCTGATATACAGGTTCCCCAAGTAGTAACATTCTGATGCCTTCATTTTAACCTTTTCCCCTTCTTTATATGTGTGTACACAGTTTTTCTCAACAATTTGAGAGTATGCTGCAGGTATATTGTCCCTTGATTTCTAGTATCTAAATGTGTTTTCTAAAAATAAGTACTTTCTCCTCCCTAATCACAGTATCATAATCAAAATCAGCAAACTAATTTTGACAGGATATACATTATTTAATCATAGGTCTTATTCAGCTTTTGTCGGCTGTCCTAATGTTTTCTGTAGCAAACGAAATTCTGGATCATGTGCTTCACTCAGTTGTCATTCTCCTTCAGTCTCTCTTAATGAAAGTCAGTTACTCAGTCTTTTATGGCATTGATTTTTCAAGGGTACGGTTAGCTGTTTTGCCCTTCACTTGGGGCTTGATATTTCCTCTTGATCATATTTGGCTATGAATTTTTGGCAGATATATCACAGAGTACTGAGTTTTTTTCAGTTTCATAAGGTATCAGGAGGAACATGATGTCCATTTGTCTAAATCCTGGTAATGTTGCCTTTGATCACTTGGTTAAAGTTATGTGCCAAGTTATGGAACTGTTTTCTCTTTTATTATTAGTAAGTACCTGATGAGATACTTTGAAATCATGTATGTTTCCCATTATGTCCTTTTTTTTTTTTTAGTACTGGGGATGGAACTTGCGACCTCGCACTTGCCAGGCAGGTGCTTAAGCTAGTGAGCTAAATCCCTGGCTCTATGTCCCAGATTTTTATCCACTAATTTCAGTCACAATATTCTTGCTTTAATCAATTATGATGGTTGGCAAATAGCGACCTTCTATTTCCCTCACTCTTTCTACATTTATTAGTTGGCTTTCTATTGTAAGGAAGATTCCCTTCTTTCTCATTTGTTTAGTATTATGCCTGGCTCAAGGCAAAAGAGTGCACTCTCTCCACTGCTATTTAAATAACACTGAAATTCGAAAGAGAAAGTCTCACTTGTGATACAGGGCACAAGGGAGTTGCCACTTACTCAAGTGCTCTTCCACATCCCCTAGGTGCTGAGAGAAATTTTGGGTCACATTAGTTTCTGATGTTCCTGTTTTACTTTTGGGGATTACTAGAGATTGAATCCAGGACTGCATGCAGTAAGCCGGTCCCTCCACTACGTTTTTAGAATTAAAAAGAACCCTGAGAACTAAAGCAAGTTTCCCTACTCCTAGATCCAGTTTTAAGCCTATCTGATTAATCAGCAACTTCCTTGGTTGAACTGGTTTTACGATGCCCCTTCCTTAAATACCAGCTGACCACACAGCTTCACTCCAATAAAGTCACTGGAGGTTTAATAAACCATACTATCCATTCTTCTACATGGGGTGGGGGGAATGTCAAACTCTACTCTGCAAGGCTTACTTATCCTGGCCTGCCTACTTCTCAAAGGCTCCACTTGGAATCCACAGCATGCTCTGCTTGGAGAAACTGCACTTACGTTGACATTTCCTTCCTAGAATGCACAAAAAATCCAGTTTTGTCCTTTTAGTTTAAACATTGAATGGTTATCTCATTTGAAAAAAAAAAACCCTGACTAATTTAAAAGATTTTTTTTTTTTGTACCAAGGATCAAACTCTAGACTGCACGCTTGCCAAGCAGGTGCTTATGCCACTGAGCTAAATCCTCAGCCCCTGAAAGATCATTTTGATTCCTTGTGAAAGATGTATCATAGAATGCAACAGTGGAAGTAGAGACCACTAAAAGTCACTGAAAAATACATTTTTAAAAGAGACTAGGTGTTGCTATTGACATCGGGAATGAAACTCCCGACCTACTATGTCCTATACAAGTTCATGTTCTCTAAAATCAAAGAATGAATTTTAGGAACAACAGAGATTAAGAGTAGAATATATTTAATGATAGAAAGAAAGCTTCTGGGAGAGACAGAAGGGGTCCTGGGCAGGTTGCCAAGGACTCTTTTTCAGGGACTTTTATAAAGTAAAATCATTTTATAGAGTACAACCTGTTTAAGGTGGGGAAAACTGGGACCTCACAAGGCAGATGGGCATAAGGTGGGACAAAACTATGGTTAGCCAATAAGATTAATAGCTCAGGTAAAATTGATTACATTAGGGACAAATGGGGAAGGCAGTCAGGTAGAAAGCGGGCATTCTTAAAGAGCAGTGACTCTTCCCTAGGGGACTGGAATGGTGACTCCTGACCTCCTCAAGGTGATAGGGAACTATTTAGAGTATCAGTCTTTAGGATATGGATGCATTTGCTTGGTCTTTTGTGAGGCCTGGCCCACAGGAGGAGGTGTCTGTCTCCCCCATAGTTGCAAGGTATCTGGGCTTTTGCACTGGCTCCTTTGAGAACTAGTTCTGTCTCACTGCCTATAGTAATCTTAACTAAGTGGGCTGCCTGCAACACTATGTTGTCCAGGCTGGCTTTGAACTCCCAGTATCAAGAGATCCTCTGCCTTAGAGTAGCTGAAACTATAGGCGTGCACTACTAGGCTTGACTTTTAAGGATGTAAAAAATTCTCATGTGGGGAGCAAATATCTGAAGTTTTTTTTAAAAAAGAGATAATTTGGCATTAAGAGTAGATGGAAAAAAAAATAACCAGAAACAGTCAAAAGAAATTGTAACTTATACTAGCAACAAAGAACTAATTTTGTCAATGACAAAAGAAAAAAACACTTAGTTACTCATCAGAAAAAATAAAGGCCATAAAGTGAATTCATAGAAAAGAGAATATAAAAGACTATATAAAAAGAGGTTCAGGGTACTGGGGATATAACTTAAGAGTCAGAGAACTTGACTAGCACATGAGAGACTGAGTTTGATCCTTAGCACTGCAAAAAATAAACAAAGAAAAATAAAAGAAAAAGAGACTCAGTTTCTTTTGATGCAACAGAAATGCAAATTGAGACTGCATGATGACAGGCATTTTTCTCGGATTTGCACACTAAAGAACATTAAAAGCAAGCTTGACTAAGAAAGGTATAGTAACCAGGCTCTTATCTGCATTGCAGACAAAATTATAAATAGGAATAACTGTTACAATGAACAATTTGATGCTGGTTTTAAAAAGTCATACTACAGGCAAAGTCAACCTACATGAAATGCTCATTGTCTAGGCAGTTCAGTAAAATCCGGGAAGCAATTTAAACATGTGTCAGCACATCCATACAATGTAATTCTTGTCTTTTTTTTCTTTTTTAAATAATGAAACTAGGCAGATTGGTACATGCCTGTAATCCCAGCACTATAGGAGGCTGAGGCAATACCTATAAAACAAACCAAAATCACTAGTGAGGAATTTCTAGGCACAAGGAAGCAGAAAAACTTGCTTTATCTTTGTTGCCATTGGTTGAATGTTATACCAGAGGCATGTATTTCTCATTAAAAATAAAATTAAAAATTGTAAATCTATTGCAGTTATTTGGGTGACATCATTCTGACAAAAATATTAGTGATGGACAACATGCATTATTTTATGATATGCTCTGGAAGACAGTTGACATGCTGGTGGAGATTTGGGAGAAACCAAAGTAAGTCATGAAGTAGCCAGATTTGTGGCTTGCAACCAGTAAAGAAAAGTGCCATTTATCTTGCGGGGGAGCACTTAAGGCAAGTACAGCATGTGTGTCAGAACTCAAGGATTGTATTCCGGATGTAAGAAATTTGAGATGTCTATTAGGCGTCCTTGTGGTCATGTTAAATGGGCAGTTGAAATAAGAGTCTTAACAATGAGGAGCGGGGTATGGAATGGTGGTATTTTGGAAGGGACAGTATATAATTGGAAGGGACAGCATATAACATAAAAAGGGACAGTTTTACAACCCTCGAAACTGTTGGCAACTCTCTGGGACACCCATTAAAAAAAAATAGAGGCTGTGTTGACAAATTGAGTTTTTAGAAACAAATCTGGCATTCTTGCTTCTCTGCATTAAAAATAGGAATATAAGTTTTGTTTCATATATAATTTAAAATTTTCTACCAAAGAAAAAAACAGATAAAATTAAAATTGGCTGTGCAACCAAGATGAATTTTAAATTAAACAATAGTTCAAAATATATGCAAACTATTAATCAGTATAGAAATTAGCAATACATTACATGCTTTATTTTTTTTTACATGCTTTGTTTCATACTAAGTCTTTAGAACCTGCTGTATATTTTGCACTTCCTACACATGTCAATTAGGTTTAACTATATTTCAAGTGCTCAAAACGCACACGTTAAATACTATTTACCTACTGGATAGAACAGCAAGGATATTTAAAACTTGGGAATAGATGAGTGGAAGACAGCGCAGGTCCATGTGTTGGAGCACTTGAACAAAGTTTGCAAAGTCTGGGTGTAAAAATGGGGGCAGACAAATGAGACAGCAAAGGAAAGAACCCAGTAAACAGAGGAGCAAGAGGAGGAAGGGGAGGGAGAGGAGGAGGAGAGTAAATACACTATCAATGAGGCTAAAGGAGAGGGTATTTCATTTGCAAAAATGATGCTGAGCAGCAGAGTAAAATGTAAACAGGGAAGTAACCACCACAATTGGAAAGCTGGAGTTGTTACTCATCTTGGCAAGTCAGTTTCACTGGGAGCAGAGGAGAAAAGTGTGGCTATATATAGACATAGCATTCCAAACCAACTTACCTCCTCTGATACTCTTGCCTGTATTTTTCCCTCTATATTTGACCTCTATTGGGGAACCAAGCTCAGAATCTGGGGGACATTTTAAAGTCTCTTCTCTTAGACTCCACATGCTATTATTTTAAGTCAAGTACTGATTCTGTCCCTTCACACTGTCCTTATTCTCCAGGATAAAACCTGGCCATCTCTAATCTTCACCCCTGGAGCAACTCCCTAGTAAGCTAAACCTCGGTTATTGGGCCTCTAGCTTTACAACCCTCAAAACTGTCGGCAAATCTCTGGGACACCCATTAAAAAAAAAAAAAGGCTGCGATGACAAATTGAGTTTTTAGAAACAAATCTTGCATTCTTGCTTCTCTGCTCAGCATCCTAGCATGCTTTCTTACTAAAGATAGCTCGTGTTTCTACTGTTTTCTTTCTCTGAGTCCCAGAGCAATACGGACACATAAAACCCAGATCTGTTCGAGCTCGTGTTGTTATTCCTTCTAATCAATCGCTAGCCAACCAGCCCTCTCGTCAGCCCCCTCAAACAGGAACCCCGATGGGTTCATTCTCACTAACCCTAGTCTAGGGATCTACTTTGAGTAGCTTCCAAGCCCCACGTTTTCTCATTTGCTCCTCAAATTAGTTGAACTGCACCTGCTCCGTTTGCCCCAAGTGCTTCGCAGGCATTTCTGTGGAATTCGCTGCCCACTCTGCCGCAGTTCCCCCGAATCGTTCCCACGCCACGTTAAGAATTAGGGTCGGTCGGTCGCTCTCTCCACTTAAACCCTTAACCTCGAGGCCAGACAGCTTGCAGCACTCCCTTTCCTATTTCCAGTCGGCGGCGCCCAGCTGGGCAAGCCCGAAGCTGCTCCGAGTCGGCAGTACCGAGAGCGCTCAGCGCTGGGCAGGCCGGGCCGCGCGGCGAAGGGCGGCGTCTGTCTGGCGCTCCCCGGCGCAGGACGGGTCACCCGGGAAAAGCGGCGTGGAGCCGGGCGAGCCGCACACGTGCGCCGAGGGCGACCGTGTCAGCAGGACAGGAGACCCGGCGAGAGGGCGCCTCAGGACGCCGGGCCCGCAGAAACCGCCGCTCGAGGAAATAAACAACCGCACGCTTTCTCCTACTGACCCGGCCGGGAGGGCTCCGCGCCGTCACGTGAGCGCAGCCCTGCGTGACTGGTGGCCCGGTCACGTGACCGCCGCGATCATGTGACCGCAGCCTCTGACGGGCACCTGCCTCTTGGCTTCCTGCTGTGTCCGGAGTTGTGCGGACTTTTGTGTGGACTTTTGTGTCCGTGTCCTGTAGGTGATGGAGGAGGAGGATGAGGAAGCGCGGGCGCTGCTGGCGGGCGGTCCCCACGAGGCCCGCAGCGGAGCCCCCGCCGCCTCCAGGGCGCTGTCGGCTCTCTGCGACCCCAGCCGCCTGGCGCACCGGCTTTTGGTGTTGCTGCTGATGTGTCTTCTGGGCTTCGGTGAGCCGGCAGGGTGGGTAGGGCGGACGAGCAATGAATTCCTGGTATCTCCGGGCCAAGTCCCCACTCAGCTCGTGGGTGCCACCCATCCCAGCACGGCTTCGGGCTTCAGCTGGTGCCTTCCCTTTTCTCCTTACGTGGCCACACCCAGGCCAGTCCGTAGTGGGGTCGAGGCACTGAGCTGGATGACTTGTCCTACTCCTGTGTCCTGTAAGTCCTAGACTACAGCGGCTCTGTCCTATGGACACAGGTATGGAGGAAGCGGTGCTCAGAAGAGATTCAGAAAGAGTTAACTAACTTCTCCAAACCAGAAAACAGAATGACCTGTGTATAAGTGAATGATGCCATTAGCAGTCGTTTATATTTCTGTCCCACCTTGGGAGTGTCTCCTGCTGGTAGTTTATATGAAGGAATCGTACTGGATTTGAGATAGTCTTGTTAGTGGTAGGTTTTGCCTATGGATCTGCCGACTCAGCAATTTCTTGAGAGGAGTTGCCTATTTTAAATTCACTTAGCAACTATTGTTATGCTAGTATTAGTTTGGTGTGAAAGGTGTTTTTCAGGAGGCTAGATAGAACCTTTGTAATCAGCAGTTTTAGGAACATTCTGGTTTAGGAACTTTATGCTACTGCTTGAGTGTATTTCTTGTGTATACACAACTCAACCATAAAGAAGGATAGATTTATTTATAGGGACTTGATAGATCTTGAGACCATAGTGTAAGTGAAATAAATTAGATACAGAAAGTTAAATACATGGTTTCTCTTATATGAGAAACTGAAAATATAAACAGAAAAATAAGAGATGGTAGGAAATAGGGAAGTATACTTTGGAAAGGTGGGAAGTGGGGACTAGGTAAGGAGAGGGTAGGGTGGGGACAGTGAAAAAAAGTTTGAGATGAGATACTTGTAACAATTCCCCAAGATGAGTATAATTGTTATGTATTGCAAACATATACTGGTAATAAAAATTAAAAAAGAGAACAAGAAAAGGTAGGCATAAAGGGTGCTTTGAGTTTTGGTTTTTTTGCAACTCTTGTTGCCCCCACCTTCTCTTTCGGAGAGATTAACTTTAAAACATGACGTTGACTGCCTTATACGGAATTAAGGCAGAAACTGTAAGTTTCTGGGTTTAGAAACAAAATTTAAGAACAACACAACACATTAAGAAATTGTCTCTACTCAGGATGACAGCTTAGTTTTGGTAAATTCCGTTGGGGGCAATATTAATTTCTAGTCTGTTGAAATTATAATTTTGTCTTCAAATGAATTCTAACAGATCAATGTTACATTTTTTTCCCACGTCTTTCCTAACTCCCCATGAGGCCTTTAATTTGATTCCTTAGAGCTGTGTTTTATTTTCCTAATTCATAGCACTGTAATAGAATTAGAATTTGTTTCAAGTAGTGATTAGTCAGAATAGCTGAACTCCATTCTTTTGCTCTTAAGATGAGTAATGGTCTTGGCTGACATCAGGAAACTACTGAGGATGTTTGTAAAATTTTTAGAGTTCGTAGCTTTATGGAAAGTATAGCTGCTTTCTTACTGTATTAATAAAATAATGAACATGTGAAACATGAGAAAAATAAAATAAAAGTAGTTATTGACTTGTTAATTTAGACTCCCAGTATTTGCTGTATGCACACTACAAAATTCTGTAGAAGTTATTTGGCTACAACTTAGAAAATACTGGTATATATGGAAGTGGTTCAAAAATGTTTCCATAGTGCCAGCTGTTGAACCTTAAGTGTAAACATTAAAATCACTTTTTAAAGACCTGGTGTGGTGGCAGGAGACTGAGGCAAGAGGATTGCTTTGAGTTCAAGACCAGTCTGAACTACATAGCAAGACCTTGTCTCAAAAATAAAAACAACAACAAAAAATCATTTTTGAGTAGTAATTGTAATTTGAAAATTTTATATGAAGACTGTCATTTGTAAAATATTTGCTCTTTTCTTTTCTAGGTAGCTATTTTTGCTATGATAATCCTGCTGCCCTTCAGACTCAGATTCAACGGGTTAGTTATTCCTTCACTTTTGTGTTGTGAAGCAATTGTAACTGCTGAGAAACTAGAAACTTTCAAATTAGTCTTATGTACACTGAATCCAATTTAATATTCCTTGTTACCAAACCCCAAGCTGAAAGGATTATTCATAAATGATATTGGGTTGCCTTAAAACATTCGTTTATTGTAGCACATATGTGACTTGAAATTTTTTATACCTTAGATAAGTAATTATGTGCTATTTCCATACTATTGCTCAAATATTAGTTTTGTTTCAATTTCATTTCCTTTTTGTTAAAAACATTAATCACAAATTATGGGATAGCCTTTTATTTTCTGAATATGTTGTTATTTTAAATGTGGACACTGATTGCTGGATATTGCCCATCACAGTATTCTTAGTTTTGTTTTGAATTGTGGAAATGTATTTGTTATTTATAGTTTCTTGGATTTAGGTCACCTTTTTTTTTTTGTAAGCTTTTTACCTTTCAGCAGGGAAAAATGAATAGATTGGCTCTTTGAATTCTTGAATAAAAGAGTAAACAAGTAGGAGTTGGCAGGTAGAGAGGGTAACGTGGAAAAGGATAGGATTTTTTTTTCCTCTGTGAGAGGAATCCCCAGTGCAGGGAGAAATATGAGAATAAGAATATAGAAGATATAGAAGGTCTGGTCCTCCTGCCAGGATGTTTCATCCTGGAATCCACAAAGCCCCTGAAATGAGATATACATGCAAGAAGGTCCCAGTTGTGACCATTTTTCTGGGACAGGGGCACTCTAGCTTTTTAGACTCCCAAGGAAGTGACTTACAAATGGTTAAGAAACTTACCCTACAACAGAAAGAAAAATATAACCACTTTCTATTTTAGATTGTCATATTTTGATTTGTTAGTTGGTAAACCTGTTTGGAAAAATAGTTCTGTTTTCTTTCCTTATAGGATATGCAGGTGAACACCACAAAGTTCATGCTGCTGTATGCCTGGTATTCTTGGCCCAATGTAGTTTTGTGTTTCTTGGGTGGTTTCTTGATAGACCGAGTATTTGGAATACGGTAAGCTTGAAAAAAATCTCACCTATTGGATAAATCTCACCTGGTTATTAGAAAAATGTGGGGCTAAAGTATTTCTAGGAAGACCTGTGTAGATTGGTATTTTAAAACTGTGGAATTGGTTTTTGAAACTTGGTTGGTATAGTCAGTTAAGGTCAGACTAGAAAACGCTGTTGATTGAATAAAATAACCTGCTTATCTGGAGGTGGTAAATTATGCTTTACCTGTGATTAGATGACCCCGGGTCTGAATTTCCTTGCTGCCACTTACTCAACTTCCTAACTGTTTAAAGCTGTTTGTAACTTCCTGTGTGTCAGTTTTCTCAGTCTTAAAATAGATAATAATTCCTAGCTCGCAAGAATGTTATGAGGATTAAATGAAAGTTGTATGTACAGTGTTCGGCACATAAATAGTGTGTCATTCCCTCAACCCCAGTAAGATTTTCTGTTTCTGGCTTTATCCATTAAACTTTTTGACCACTTGTCTTAGATGTTGAGGAAGGAATAATACTACAGTATAAGGTTTTGTCTCTTCATGTTTATATGTATATTTTCACTGAAGACATAGTAATCAACTGAGAATACAGTATTAGTGAAGTATATTCAAACCATGTCTAATGCATAAAGTTGAAGTAACTCTTCTGTGTTTAGACTTGAAGGCAAATTTTCAAAATTTTTGTAGAGTTAGAATATGAAAGAAGAGTTAAATATATTTTATTTGGTCTCAGTTGTCTTGAACCATAGTGAATTTTCTAGCACTAGAGAACATTTAGTAGAACATGGTATGACCATTTCACAAGGATTTTGAAAGGGATTTAAGTTTCAGAAATAATTTATTCAGTTGACCTTTAAGCACTCCTGTAACACTGCCATTTCATTATTCTGGAGAAACATTAATTGATATTCAGACTACAATTTTGGACTTCTGATTATATTAACAGGATATCCTTTTAAGAATAGTTTTTAGTTATTAAGAATTATATCCTTTTAAAATTACTTACGGTATGAATTTCTTGGAGTCAATCTTAAATTCTTAATAGAAATTTTGTAAAGAATTTTCATTTTTAAATAGTTTTGACCCTGGGAATTTTTTGCACATAATTTAATAGATTTTAAGAGATGATAATAGCTTAAACTAATATGTACCATTACTGAAGCCTCTGGAATTCCCTTGGAAGCCTAGATACCTGTAAATTATCATTCAGCCTAGGAACATTGCTGACTTTAGAGGCACATGAACGCTTAATTTTTCTTTCATTGGAGGGAATAAAGTGGGCAAAGAAAACCAAACTGAATTATTAATGAAGGGCTTTTCCTGTCTTTCTCAAACAGATGGGGTACAATTATTTTTACCTGCTTTGTTTGCATTGGTCAGGTAAGAAAGACCAAAACACTGATTATTTGACAGTGACTTTTTAAAAATCAATTGAAAGAGAACATTGAATAGAATAAAGCAATTAATCATAATGAAATAAAACTGAAAACAACATTTGCTTTCAAAGAGAAGATAGAGGAGACCCCCCCCCATATTTGCTATATTGCATACAGTCATCCTCATAAGAGATGCTCGGACCTCTGCCCCAGTTGCTAATGGTGTGTGTGTGTGTGTGTGTGTGTGTGTCTGTGTCTGTTTGGGAAGTTTGATTCCAAGCCAGCTCACAGGAGACACTACTGGGTCTCCTCCTGGCTCACACTGGAGGAAGGTGCTTACCAAGAGGGCAGGCGAATTGCTTCTTTGTGCAACTGCCTGGGTTCCACCATGGCCATGGCCGGATCTCGGGGCCGTTCTCCGATTCTCCTCCTGGCTCACTCTGGAAGAAAGTGCTTACCAAGAGGGCGGGTGAATTGCTTCTTTGTGCAGCCACCTGGTTTCCACCATGGCTGTGGCCGGATCTTGAAGACCGCTCTCTGGTTCTCCTCCTGGCTCATGCCAGAAGAAGGCACTTACCAAGAGGGTGGGCAAATTGCTTCTTTTGTGTAGCTGCCTGGGTTCCACCATGGCTGTGGCCAGATCTTGGGGACTGCTCTCTGGACAGTGGCTTTTGAATTCTTGTCTAATCAGTTCTAATGGTGAGGTTGCATATAGTGAATGTGTAGCTTAATTAACCAGGATCCATAGATGCTCTTGAGGGCTATCTTAAGCCTTGAAATATGTGTACATTATCATTTTAATTTTCACAGATTACAGAGAAATATAACTATTGTAGAAGCTATGATTTATCCTAAGTTACTTATTGTTTCTCTTGAATACCTTGAATTTATTCTTTTATGGATTCAATATTATATTCTATGTTATAGGTTGTTTTTGCTCTGGGTGGAATATTTAATGCTTTTTGGCTGATGGAATTGGGAAGGTTTGTTTTTGGGTAAGTTATGCATAATTTAATTTATTTTGTTTATTAAGGAATTATATTATTTTATATATATTTTTTGATGCTGGGTATCAAACCCAGGGCCTCACACATTCTAAATCTATGATCTACCATTGAGCTACCCTGCCTGGTCCCTCATTAAGGATTTTTAAAACTATTACCTTTCTCAGTAGATGACAGGCAGATCCTTTTGGTCTCTGTTGAAAGCTGAAGGAAAGGAGTATAATACTGACATGCTGACCTCCCTGTTTGAAGTCTAGTCTTGGGCTTCCTTCCGTGAAAGAGATAGCTGACAGAAACTTATTTCATCTTTTAACTTAGGATGGCTCATGCTTGTGCTTCCATCTATATGAAAGGCTGAGGCAGGAGGATCGCAAGTTTGAAGATAGCCTGGGCAGTTTAATGAGACTCTGTCTTAAAGGAAAAAAAGGCACGAAATATAGCTCAGTGGTAGAGCACTTGCCTGCCATGCATGAGTAAATTATTCAAGCTTTTCATGTGGATACAGGTGACCTGCACAGAGATGTGTTCTTGGTGAGGGAGAAGGAAGCAAAATGCATGAATAGCAAGAAAGGAGCCAGAGACTAAAAAGTGGTCAGAAATGACCTGATTCATGAAGGGGGTCATTACAAAAGTAGGAATTTGGATTAATAGAGAGGGAAAGTATTTTTGGACTAGGATAGAGTGGTGAAGACAGCTAATTCTTAGGATAACTAAGTCTAAGTTCCTAACTGCAGGTCTTCAGAAGAAAATGCTTCAGTATGTGGAGCTTATCTAAGGAAAAGTAAAACCCAGGAGATAGAAAAATGTTGAATATGGGAAGTGAATTCAGGGTCCATTGATGGAAAGTTTTGGATATTGACCTTGAAAGTGTGAATTTTTGTATTTTTACAAAGTACCAACATTTTGTCCATCAATTTTTGTATAGGTTAAATGGTGATAAAGTAATCTAGACTCCTTTTATTGCTTATCAAGGTTATTGCAGTATATAAAACTATTTTTAACACTTCAATATAAAACAATCATTTCATTATACCTGTGGGCTTTTTGGGTGTGAAATTTGTACCTGGACAGTATAGACAGCTGGTGTGTGCCCTGGTGTCTGGGCTTAGCTTGGGAGCATTCATGGAAGGCTGGGGGCTGGAGTCATTTAGAAGTTCGTTGTCCTATACATTTGGCAGTTGGGCTGGGATTCTTTGAGGATTAGCACTGCTAACTGGAATGCTTAAATGTGGGCTCTCTGTGGCTCGCTATCCCATAGTATAAGGAGTACTTGGCTTGACAGCATGGCTTAGGACTCCCATCATGAGTGCTGGCGTGAAACAACAGATGCCATCTCTAGTGGCCCAGGCTTAAGATCACACAGTGTTACTTCTACCATAAGACTGTTCTTCAATTGGTTGGAGCAGCACAACTCACAGATTCACAGACTCCTTACCTGTTGATAGGAGGAGTGTCAAGATTGCTAACTTTAAAAGCTGTGACTTTTCTTCCTTTACTACTTTTAGGATTGGTGGAGAGTCCTTAGCAGTTGCCCAGAATACATATGCTGTGAGTTGGTTTAAAGGCAAAGAATTAAACCTGGTTTTTGGACTCCAGCTCAGCATGGCTAGAATTGTAAGTATGGAGACAAAGCTAATGAGGTCAATTAGCAAGCAGCAAATAGAATTCTGTAGTTTCCTTTAGCTTGGGCATACTTAGATGTGATAAATTACTGATTTTTACATAGTCTCTAGAATGTATAGTTTGGTTGATTTTAAGTAAAGCATTTCTTTTCTTATTTTAGTTAATAAATAGTTTAAAATAATGAAATAAACATATATTAGTTCGAAGAATCTGAGCATGTCAGTTTCTTACCTATTTTTGGCGTGCTTGCTGTGAGGCCCCCTCCCGTGGCCATCCATGTTCTGCTTGGCCATTTCCTGTGACGAGAGGCTCACTCTGATGGGGCAACCCATGTACTTCAGTGAACTTTATGAAACTCAACCTCGTGTAGGGGTAGAACTTACTTCACAAGTAGTTTTTGCGAATCATTCACCGCTTTGCCTCTTGTTTTAATTTTTGCCTCTGCTATGAAACAGCACACTGTTTATTTGAAGACAGTTCTTCAGTTCTTTTTTTTTTTTTTTTGGTTCTTTAGTTCTTGATCAGAAGTTCATTACCAGTGGTCTAAGCTGTATAACTTGTGTTTTGGCTCCCTCACCATGGTGCTCATGCCTCTCTGGACTTACCACATTTAACCAGAAGTCCTGGTGTTTGGAGCCTACAAATGACCATGGGTTTTAGTTTGGTTCATAGAGAGGGACAGCAATACATTTTTATTAATGCATCTTAAGAAGAAGGTATTTTGCCGATTCATTTAGGTATTTTCCTTATAGAGTCCTATATAAGAGAATTAAAAAAATAATCTTTGCCTTAAAAAAATCAAGCTTTCAGAGACAGATAATGGCATGAAGATGTAACATATTCTAGGGAAGAAGAAATCCAATATAAAACTTTCTTAATTTCCTTATGCAAGTATTTCTGTGATTTGCACATGTAGGTTTTAATATATAATGGTGTAGTTTGACACTCTTGCTATAAAACTTACCTGTTTCTCTGATTGTTTTCTCAGGAAAGGTGACTAGAAGTGGAAATTATTGGGTCAGAGGGTTTATTGGGTTTTTTGAGGGCTTTTGAGACATATTTCCAGTTCTATCCACAGGATATGAAAGGATCCTTTTTATTGTAGCTTTGGTATTATGGGCTATTGTTACTTTTTAAAAAAGGCATTTATCACTTTTAAATGAAACATAAAAAATAATTTAATTTGTAAATCTTTGAACTGCCATTTCTTTTTTTTGGTACTGGGGGTTGAACTCACGACCTTGCACTTGCCAGGCAAGCACTTAAGCCACTGAGCTAAATCCCCAGCCCTGAATTGCCATTTCTGAAAGGATATTCTGAGGTGCTTCCTTGTGTATGTTATATAAGTTAAGGTGTTTTTGGAGCTTGTTTCTATCAGGATATTCTGGAGGGTTTTTTTATTTTTACTATATGTTATCTACTTTTAAAGTTATTATTTAAAAAACAAAACAAAAGGATAGAACTGATAGAGAATTTTTTAAAAAATAGGAAATTAACTGTAGTTAATATATTGCATATTGTTATCTTACAAGTAGCTGTTCAGATTACAAGATTTAGGAATGAAAAAAACAAAGCACAAGCCGTTCTTTTTGGTGAACTTACAGAGATTAGTAGGATAGTTGTCTCATCAAGAGATTCTGAGATGCTTCCTTGTGTGTCTTATGCAAGTCAAGGTGGATCTAGTTGTCTGATAACTTCTGAAAGAAGAAAGTAAGGTGAGCTGATTAGGACTCATCTTCAGTGACCTCATTTTGGTTACTAGTGCGTATCAAGTTCTTTTCTAGTAATCCATTGAACTGAATTATGAGGAACTTTAAATTTGTAGAAGGTAATTTCTGGAGTTTCTTGGATGGAGGGGGAGAGTAATGGGGTGAAGGGGATCTCAAGCACTCCATCTGCTTCAGCCAGGGTACCTTTAGTGTTTAGGATCTGGGTAAGATGATGTGAAATGAAAGGATTATGCAATCTGAAAGTTTGAGTGCCATTCTGTTACAGATGGCTTAGCAAGTACTCAGTACTGAGAAATTCTTGCTTGTTGAAATGCCATCCTTCTGTGCTTTTCTTGTTTCCTGAGCATCTGCTAGAATGATATATGTGTTCGGGATTTATCTTTGATGGTTTTTCTGTTGTCTGAGCTGTGAGCTTGTTTAAGTTGAGACATTTGAACTTGTACCTTATGGTAACACTGGCAGGCAGTGATCTTCTCACTTTTCTTATTATTCATGTCTTAGCTGGGGTTGGAAACGTAGCATTTCACAGTTTTTTTTAAGCTTATCATTTCCATAAGCAAGAACTTATGCAGTGCTTGCTAAGCCAGGTCATGTTAGATATTTAAGATTTAAAAGATGATTAAGGCAGATCCCTGTTTTGGAGGAACTTATATTTTCAATGATACTGGAGAAAGTTTCTAGAAAGTCTTCATTTATCTTATTTCTCAGATAAGTACTGTTAGCTACCGTTTTGTAAAGTATAACCACGTGATATTAGCTGTGAGAATATTGTTGAGGACAGGATTATTTATCAGTTTTCTGTAGCAGATGATAGTATCAGCAGTGATACAGCTGGCCTTCCCTCCTGCTTGGTTTCTCGAGATTCAGGACAGTCTAACAATCTTCCTCTGACTTTTCTATCCACCTCTTTTCTACCTCTTTTGGTGTTTCCATCTCACTGTTCTCAACTTGTAAATAGAGGAGTGTACCCCAAGGCATGATCATTGGATATCTTTTTTCTTTGTATACTGACAGTCATGGTGATCTTATCTAGTTTTGAAGGCTTTTTTTGCTTGTTTGGTTTGGTTTGGTTTTTTTGGTTTTTTTGAGACAGGGTCTTACTGTGAAGTTCAGGATGGCCTTGAGCTTACTTTGTAGCCCAGACTGGTTTTGAGCTCACAAAGATCCTCCTGCCTCTCGAGTGCTGGGATACAGGCGTGTGCCACCCGGTTTAGTGTTGAAGTTTTAAACAGCATTGTGCGCTACTGAGTCCCTGTCACTTGTCAGGGCCTTTCCCCTGAATTCCACACCCATATAGGCAGCCACCTACGTGATGTTTCTACTTCTCTACTCACAGGCATGGAAAACCAAATGTATCCCAACCCCAGCTCTTCATGTTCTACCCAGTGTCCCCTAAAGCGGCCTCTGCTATAGTTTTCTTCTTTCCTTTAAAAAAAAAGTTAGAAAAGTTTATTTAGCCCATGGTTTGTTGATGTTTCAGTCCATAATCTGCTATCTCCAAGGCAATGTGGCACAACAGAGGGGCAACAGTTTGTAAACAGGCAGAAGGTAGCTAGTAAGCAAGGGCTAGTTTTCTCACCCTCAGTTAAGAGTAGCTTTTTTTCTGATCATTGTTCAGGCAGGAACTATGGTGTCATCTGGAGTTCCACCTTGTTTCTCACTCCCGCACACATTTTCTGTTAGCAGATCCTGTTAGCTGTACCATCAGAATATGATCGTATCTGACCACGTCTAACTATCTGGACCCATCCTCTTTGATGCTCTTGCTTCTCCTCTGCCCCTATCTGTGGTCCCAGTTGAATATAGAATTTGGACCGAGGCTGTCAGACTGTACTTTGCCATTTTCCTCCTCAAAGCCCAAATGATGTTCTCATACAGAAAAAAAAAATCAGTAGTCTGCATTGTCCCCTTGAAGCTCCCTCCTTTTGAGTCTCTCTGGGGATCTTATCTCTTTCCCTCTTTCCATGTACCAGTCCCAGTCTCTGGCCCCCTTCTCAGCCCTCTACCATCCAGGCAGGCCACCCCTTGGGGCTGCATGTAGGCTGCTGTCCTACCTGCTGCTCTGCCCCAGGCATCCTACCAATTTCCTTCTTTCAAGTTTTACTCCAAAGTCACATTCTCAGTGAGGCTTCCTCTCCCGATTTTATATTCTTCTACCCTGCTTTATGTTTTTCCTTATTTTTTAAAAGTATTTTTCACTGTTTAATGTATTACATATTTGTTTTAGCCCACTGAAGTGTGGTAAGCTTTATGAAAGTTAGATTTTTTTTTTCAGTTAGTGTTTTTTGTTATGTTCTTAACACCTGAACTAGTTAACTGGAAAGTGATAGAATAATTGCTGGGTCTATGCAATATTTTTTACTATGTCTTTTACTGCCTCTATAGAGATATTGAAAGATTTGTTTTTTTTATTCAGACTTCAGAAAAGCTTCCAGGAAAAGTTGTTTCTGAACTGGTGGTATATTTTGTCTTATCAACTTTCAGTTTTATAGCACATGTTTCATTTTTGCTTTGGTTGGTTTGTGTTTTGGATCCTAGCATTTTCTAATAAGTTCACATTTTTTGTGTATTACACTTCCTTATGGTTTTATCTTAGTGTGCCAGATTTTTCCTTATACTTTTAAAAAAAGATTACCCTCTGTTTAGTTTGAATCTTAATTACACTTAGGCTGTACGGTGTCATAAATCATTTTTTTGAACAAGACAGATAAAAACTAATTGAAAATTGATTTTTTTTTCATTGCTAGGGAAGTACAGTAAATATGAACCTCATGGGATGGCTGTATTCTAAGATTGAAGCCTCTTTGGGTTCTGCTGGTCCTACAACCCTTGGGGTCACACTGTTGATTGGTGAGTAAAACCTCATGGCCCAAATCTTGTCTCTTCTGAAAACTTGTCATGAAGGTACTGTGGCAGAGAGGAGAACCCAGGGTTGGTGTCAGACCACTTTGGTTATGGTTTGCCCCACAGTTTGCTGGGTCTTTTTACCATGAAATGGTTATTTATGTATTTGTTGGCATTTTAACTTCCACTTTCTTAAAATGCAGGATATTATTTCTGCTTGTTACTTCAGTGTTAGCGTTTGTATCTTAACAATGAGGTAATGCATGTAAAACTAAGGACAATTGGAGTTTATTCCTGTAAGGTTTTAATAGTCTGTGGCAGAAGGAAGCATTTTTCTCTCTTGATCAAAGTTAGCTGGTAGTGAGGTTAGATTTCTTGGAAATCAGCTGTGACAAGACTGTGTTGGGAGTCAGGAACTGGGTCTAGTGCTGCCTCAAACCAGCTCTGTCACCTTGGGCAAGAAAGCTAACCTGTGCCTCAATTTTCTTGTCTGGAAAATGGGTCTTGACCAACAATGTGTGAGTCCCTCATGTCTCTAAGTTCTCTTTAGCAAGGCTCCATAGCACTGGTTGCTGGGCAGGACATTGAGTAGTATGTGAAATTCTCTGAATTTACCTCTCATGCCTTTTCCAAGCAGCCGATTTGTCTACTTGAGCTCTGTGATGTGTGTATGACTTCTTACTTGGGGCCTACAGAGCTGGATCTCTCATAATTTCTTGGAATATGCTGCCAGCGAAAAAGGGGACAGTGGAGAGGTAATCTAACAGGCAAACATATCCCAAGTCCTCTTCCATACCCTCCCTCCCAAGTCCACTGCCTTAATTAAAACTTTGTTAACTCTCAAATGCCCTTCAGGAGTCCATCCAGTGGGGAATTTTAGAATTTAAAGATAGCCAGAAAGACCCTTGAGGTCAACAAGTCAGGGGCTTTCATTTTTTACATGGAGAGTATAGCGCAGAGAAATGATGCTCTGTGTCCAAGACCATTGAGCTCGTCACTGTCAACAGTAGAGCCCATGTCTTCTGATTCATTTCAGCTGGACCATAGTGTATTAGCCAGTTAAAGATAAAGCAGGTCCTATACAGTATTTTACTAAGCTTCTTTCTAAATTTCTTCTTACGAAATGTGAAAAATGTGATGAGATGAGATGGATGTTCGTGAGAAACGCTGACCACACAGGAAGGAGAGCTGGAAGAGCTGTCTTTGGGAAAATGAGCCCCTGGGGCTCTAGAGAGCAGATCACAGATTGAGGAAGGAAGTCAGGGTGGCCAAAGCATCACACTGCTTTTGTAATTGTTCCCTGGCATCCATCAAATGAGGACTAATAAACTAGTGATCAGGTTTGCCTAGTCTCTATTGTGCCTTACAGGACTAATTGGGTAGAGTCTTTTTAATTGCCAACCGTGTATTTGGAAATAATGCAGTAAAATAAACTACTAAGAATTTGCCCTGTGCAAATTCTTTGTCTAGGTTGGTAATTGTCGGATTTCCTTGTTCATAGCTTTCGAATTCCCTCCCTTTCAGTTGCTGTGTTTCTGCTGCTTATATAATATGCTGCCTTTGAGTAACCTTTAGTCTGGTTCTGCTTTTAAAAAATCTCTTTCTTTTTTTTTTGGTGTAGGGGGTATTACCTGTATTCTTTCACTGATCAGTGCTTTGGTTCTTGCTTACTTGGATCAGAGAGCAGAGAAAATTCTTCATAAAGAGCAAGGAAAAACAGGTAAGTCTAAATGAAAAAGGAGTGAGACCTTGGGGAATTGTGGGCTCTTAAAGAGAATTTATAGTAAGTTCCTAATGCAGTGTTGTAAATGTGGTGGGGCCAATTACCTATGTCTTACTTTATATTTTCAAATCTATTTCCACTTGTTTAAGTTTACAGATACATTTTTCCCATTAAACTTTTTGATGGAATTTATATTTTCTATTTTACTTTGTATATTTGCAAAATAATTATTGTTTGCAGAAGGGAGTGGGAAGTTCAGTACCAACTTTAGCTTCTGGTTTTCCTTACATGTTTTTCTAAGTTAGCCCAGAAATGATATTTGTGTAATTCTCTAGAGTAGTATTTTTAAAAGCTGAATTGGAATGGCTGATCACATGATTAAGAAAATCTTGAATATAGGTGAAATGTCTTTAGAGGTATGTGAAATTATGCTAATAGTGTCTTCCCTTTGTTCTCTAAGGTGAAGTTATTAAATTAACTGATATAAAGGACTTCTCTTTACCCCTCTGGCTGATATTTATCATCTGTGTCTGCTATTATGTTGTGGTGTTCCCTTTTATTGGACTTGGGAAGTAAGTATTTTCTAGCATTCCATTTTTCTTGGCTAAAATGATAATGACAGCTCAATAACAGGTTATTTTTTAGCAGTAAAGTTTTCTTGTTTGGTTATAGTTTATATTTATACAGCAATTGTTTTGTATCCTGAGATACAATGGATTTTTTTTTAGCTTAAAGTTTAGTATTGCTTTGATATTTTTATTCTTCGAAGAAATAATTCATGAGAGTTTTTGATTCAACCCTAGATTCTGGACTAGTATTCTTTTTATTTCCCTTTATTCCTTGGTTAGGAGGCTCCTTACTGCAAATGGAAACCACTTCTTGGTACACTGTGCCTGGTTGCTTCTCCATTTGAAAACTGGAACTATAATTCTACCAGACTTCAACTTGGGGCTCAAAACAAATTTTTTGTTTTGCCTTCTATTTGTTTCTTCTTTTTCATTAGCAGTTGCTTAAAGCAGTATGTGAGTGCAAATATATTTGTAGGAATGTGTCTGTATAACCTTTAAATTTATGCTGTCATTTTATGTAATTTGGACAATTCAAGTTATTATTTAGCAAAGAACTTTTCTAGTACTGCTTTCACAAAAAAGCAGCCTTAATTCCTTATAGTAGTAAACTCAGTTTTCTGAAAAATCGTGTGTACTGTTTATATATAAAAGAGAAAAATAGGCATCATATTTTAGTCAGTGAAGTATTCATATAGGTTACTAAGCTTTAGTAGTTTGCTTCAGTACCAAATAAGCTGCAAAAATAGTATCAAGAGAAAAAAGTTTGTTGAACTGGTTACTTTTATTCATCTTTAGTTGACATTTTTTAAAAACAAGTTTTGTTTTTTTTTCTAAAGTGTTCACTTCTCTTTAATTTTAGAGTTTTCTTTATGCAGAAATTTGGATTTTCTTCCCAGGAAGCAAGTGCAGTTAACAGGTATTTCCTTAATTCTGCAAGTGCTTATTGCATATGAAATATGGGTCTTTATAAACAAATGTAAGAGGAAAAAGATGTATGTGAGCCCAGTATTCATTTGAATCTTAAATGTCCATTTTTACAAGACTTCTGGAAAACCAGAAGTCTTGGACTACATTTTATATTTCTATTTTCTGATTATTATACATTATATATTACATATATATAATATGTTATATAGAATGTGTGTAAGTTAGGGTTTGCTTTGCTTAATGTTTTTAGGAGCTTGCTTGGTAATTATTTTTAGCCACATGGCATTTTATTAACTTTTATACATATTCTCTGGGCAGTGTTGTGTATATCATATCAGCTCCTATGTCCCCACTATTTGGGCTCATGGTGGATAAAACAGGGAAGAACATCATCTGGGTTCTGTGTGCAGTGGCTACCACGCTTGTGTCCCACATGATGCTGGCCTTCACGATGTGGAACCCTTGGATTGCTATGGTAATGTCTGTCTTGACACCTGAGGGGTAAAGGTTTCAACAAGGACTCTGTCAAGTCCATTGTCAAGAGGCATGGTCATTAAATTCAGGTGGCAGTGCTTTGCCAGTGGGGAAATAGTAACTTGATTTTAATTTCTGCAAAAAAATATTACAAATTATTAATTCATAAGGTTTCTTTAATTTCATTTGGTTTATTTTTAGGGTAACCTCAACGCTGAGGTAAAATTTCAAATAAAATACCCTTATGAAAACCAGGATGCTAGTTAGTTCCATTTATTTTTCTGAAGTTCATTAAAAAGTGCTTCCATCCAAAGTGGCAACGGTTGATTGGCCTAATATCCCTTCTTTCATCTTTGAGTCCGAGGAGGTTAAAAATTGATGATAAACTTACCAAGTCTTTTTATTGTCTTCAGAGTATCATCTTGAAGACCGTAAGCTGAAGTGCTGCAGTTTTTAACCTGTTAATGAAAGAGTTCTTGAGCATGCCTGTGTATGACCTTGGAGACTCTCCAGGGGGCGTCCCTCCAGGGACAGTCCAGGGACAGTCCAGGCTCCTAGAGCAGCACTGCTGCAGCAGAGGCTTTGCGCAGTTAATGTTGTGAACGACATTGTGAAGGTTCTTCAGTAATGTCCTATGTAACTTCATCCGTAACACACAGATGTGTCTGTTTTCCTTGCCAGTGTTGGGCACGGACATTCTTTTAATATTTGCTTATCTGATGACTTTCAGTTATACTTACTCAGATTTAAATCATCAAAGTATCTTTTTAGTTGAAAAAGATAGCAGTATTAGGTGTTGTCTGACAACCATTAGTGGTGACAGTGAGTTCTCTGCTTTGCTTTCCAGTGGAGTGTTGATGACCCAGGGGCAAGAGAGTAGACTATTGGCATAATGGTTCTTTGATTGCTTAATTTATTATCCCAAATAAGTAATGGGAAATTGGATTTCTCAAAACATTCACGAGAACTTGTTGTAAATTAACTTCTTCTTGCTTGGTCTTTGATTGTATCCTGGGCCTCAGCCTGTTATGTATGCATATGATACGATATGATGACAAATGAAAGTGGTTAAGAAAGACAGTGTGCATCTTGTCCTTGGAAGGATAGTCCTAGTAGAAAAGCCAACTTTTTGAGGGGTGTATTTTGAATATGAATTTCAGTCTAATCACCATGAAATTTGCTTCAATTTTTATATTTTAGTTAATTACATTAATTTTACTAATCTGCATAGAAGCAAAATCACTTTTTAGCTAATACCAGACTTTACCTTTCTGGCTTGCTCTCTGTAGTGTCTCTTGGGACTCTCCTATTCATTGCTTGCCTGTGCGCTGTGGCCAATGGTGGCATATTTAGTTCCTGAACATCAGCTGGGGACTGCATATGGCTTGTAAGTATACTATTTACATGATGGATCATGAATATTCCCCAATTATCATAAATATATTCCCATAAATATTTCCTCAATTATCATAAGCCTTCCGTTCTCCTGAATCTAGTCATCTTCAGGTGTCTGGGACAGCCACGAACTTGGTGATACCTGGAAATGTTAGTTAATGTGTTTAGGCAGCACAAACTATAGGCTTCCCTGTGAGAGCTGGAGTAGGCCAACCTGTAAGAAGTGATTGCTGATGTTCTCGTTCCTGCCCATGTGTCTGAGGTCTTCTCAGTGAGAAACTGAGTCCCTTCCCTGTCTCAGGCAAATGGGGGCAGCTGCACCTGTGGTTGATGTCCAGCTAACCTTTCTTTCATTCAGCAGGAAAGCGTTGAGTGCTGATTTCATGTGGAAGGCAAGTTCCCTTTCCTCTGAGCAGATGGTCTAAGGGCAGAAAGAGTCATAGGCTAAGCAATAAAACCTATCTCAAGCCGTCTCTGATTAAAACATCTTTCATCTTAGGTGGTTTAAATATACTAATATGTATAGTGAAGTGTTAATCTATGTTTAAAGAGTTTTGAAAATGAAATGTGCTTTTGAATTTCTTAAATTGCAGCATGCAGTCCATTCAGAATCTTGGGTTGGCGATTATTTCCATTGTTGCTGGCATAATATTGGATACTCGGGGATATTTATTTTTAGAAGTTTTCTTCATTGGCTGTGTTTCTTGTGAGTATGACATGTAGCAACATTTAGTTTCTTTCAATATAGCATGATGTTCTTATTTTTACTGTTAGGTTTGACTTTCTCATTTCTCCAAAACATGTCCCTAAGATACAATTGCTCAGATTTGCCTAATTCTTAGTCTGTGTGCCAGACTTCTTAAAGTCAGCTCACTGAAGATTCAAACATTTTCTCAAGAAATTTATATTTGTAAAAACAGCAGTTAGAATCAGTCTCTTTTAAATGTTTATGCTTTTAAGAAAATTTCCCCCTTAAAGTAGAACAATTTGGAAGGCCCTGAGTGTGTCCCTAATGTGGAATGTGTAGAGATATGGTTTATTCATTGTTTTTATTTTTAGTCTGTTATTTAATTTTTAGTTATACATTGGCTAAAAGTAGGAAGCATCAGGAAATCGTCAAAAAAACTAAAAGATAAATTAGTATTTTTCCATAGAGAATCTTTACGATACACCTAAATTGTGTTTATCTGAAAATATATTCTCCTATAAAATATAAAAATTATCTCATATATCATTAGTTTATTTACCATAACAAGCTACAGTGATGGTTTTTGCAAATTTTATTTCCATTTGCAAGGAGTAGATTTGTGTGTACTTGAGGTGTGGTATTGACAGATCATTGCTTATGTAAACCCTTGAATTCATTTTAATATTTCATAATTTTAGAAAAATAAGCACATCAGGTTTAGAAAATGATTCATTGGTTTTTAAAAGGGGAGTCGTTTAAGAATTCAGAACATTAGGTCATGAAGTGTTTTTGTCTGTTTTTGAGGCTGCAACATGAAGTTTAATTTCATTCCATAATTCAGCATATATTTATGTCCAGCAAACCAGCATGTCATATAGAAATATTTTTGACAGATTAATTTAAAATAAATTAAACAATATGCCTCACTTGGTAAGGGAAAAAGCCAGGCACTGACATTTGAGGTCTTTACTTGCTTGTAGAATGTTGTGAGTGTAATGACTATGTTTTTGTTTGGTTATTTCATTTGTAAAAAGGACATTGTATTAAAATCTCTAAAGGACTACTGTTTGGAATTCTATGAAGTGATAAATCCCAGTCTAGGGATGGCAGGCGTTTGGAAGGGAAGTGCCTGGTAGGACCAGCACACAGGCAGGGAGAGTTGCGGGGATGGCTTGTGGGCCGTGGGCTCCCTGGCCTGGTAGGCATCTCAGCCTCTCTGTTTCTGTCTTTGCAGTCCCTGGGCTGAGCAGCAGCTGTTTCCCATGGAGAAAGGGGGTGCAACTTACTTCTAGTGCTTTTGGAAATAAAATAATGTGAAGTGTTATTCATAATTGCCAGTTACTAAAGTTTTTATTTTTTGGTCTGTTTCACTTTGTAATTATGATTACATAAGAATCATTGAGAAGAAATACATATTTTTAAAAGACCCCTTTTTTAATTATTCCTAGTGGCACTTTTATCTGTGGTCTTACTTTATTTGGTGAATCATGCCCGGGGTAAGTTTTGATACCTTCCTCTCAATCTCCATTTCGTGGTTCTTTGCATGCTTTTGAGGGGCTAGTGTCTTAGTTCATGTAATAGTGACTTTCCATTCAAAATGAAGGGGACACATTTGATTACAAAATGTGGAATAGAATTCCAGAACTTCATATTTATTGAAATTTTTGTTTTCTAGCCAGGTCAGTTTGAGGTTTGTAATATAAAATGTTAGATGTTGTTACTGTATTAGCATAAGGAAATACAGCCTTAAAAAATAACCTAAAGACTTAAAATGTAAAATATTTTTGTGGAGGGTGGGACTGGGTATTCACATTGAGCTACATCCTTAAGTCTCTTTTTAATGTTTCATTTTGAGACAAACTTGTGCTAAGTTGCCTAGGCTGGACTTGAACCCCTGCCTCAGCCTCCTGGAGTGCTGGGATTATAAGCATGGGCCATTGTGCCATATTTTATTGTCTTTATTTTGAAAAAATAAGCTAGCAGACTTATATTTGCAGTTTGAATTTTAAGATATAAAGTGTTTTGGTTAGAATTAGAAATTACAAATTCCTGTCAGCCTGGTAGGCGTGAGGTCTTGAGTTTGATCCCGGTACTGAAAAAACAAAAAAACAACAACAAAAAAAGAAATTACAAATTCCTTTAAACTAATACTGTTACATGAGTTAGTCTTTTTTTGTTGTTCCTTTTAAGATTTTTAAGATTTTTCCCTTGCTAATTTTTCTAACACTTGCTGTTAGAGGATGTTTCTCATCTTTTTTATTACTTAAAAGGGTTGTATCTGTACAAATGTTTGTGTTTAGTTACATTTTACTTAATGTTACAATGAAAAGACCATGTTTGTGTTTTAGGTGGGAACCTAAATTACTCTACAAGACAAAGGGAAGAAATGAAGTTTTCTCATACTGAGTAAGTATTAAGAAGAAAATCATAAATACTGTTTTATTTCAAGGTATTAGGTTTAAGAAAGTAGTCTTTTCTTGAGTTTAAAGACCAAATGATTAAGTTTGGAACTATTATGAAAAAAACTTACTTCCTAAAGTTTAAGAAGATGAATTTCAAGACAAAAAATCTGAAAGTAAAAATGAATTGGGCTTAAGTTGCTTTCTGAGACAGAGAGAGAGCTACAGTAGTTTGCTGTAGAAGGCTTTTGGCCTGAGTTCCTGTGCTGGACTGACTTACCCTTTGTTTCACTCAGATATTTTCCCTTTGTTTAGTAGTAGAGGTAATTTATATGGCAGTATTTATTTATTTTGTTAAAAGATGGGAACTAATATAAATGTTCCAGTGTAGGGAAATGGTTAAATATATTCTGATACATCCATGTAGTAAGTTATGAAAATTATGTTTTAGAAGAATTTTTAATGTTACATATTGTTAATATACTATATATTAAGTGAAAGATTAAAATGAAATGCAGTCCCCATATTTAGTCAGAAAAGTATGTAGATATATGTGTGTCGGAAACCCAACTCCTTGGTATGTGGTATGATCAGAATATACTGTAAATGTTTAAATTAAATGAAAGATTATTACAATGCAAGATGCATGGCTATTAATCCCTCTCAGAACACACCCCTTTGCCTTGGGCACACTTATCCCATCATCTTGCCATCTTCCGAAGCAGTCCTGAAAGTCCTCTTCCATGTCTGTATGAGGTGGGATCCAGAATCTGGTGAACACTTGCTAAGTGCCGCCCGGTGGAAAGGCAGGCTCGTGGAAACATTATGGTCTGTCCTCCTCTGTCTTATTCACTGGATTAGGCAGCCTATGACTTCTGGCTCTTTGTCAAAATGATCATGAAAGATAAACATTTTGGATGATTCAGGACATCGAGGCAGCCTTGACAATACAACTAAAGTCATGAAAGGAGACTTCCGGAACTGCTTCAGAAAGTGGAAAGAATGATGGAATAAGTGTGTTTGAAGAGAGGGGTCATGTTTTGAGGTGGATAAATGACAATGTGTCTTTTACTGTAATTTTAAATACTCACTGAATATTTCAATTATATGTCATATACTAGACAAAATACTGAAAGAAATAACACCATAGTGTAGGTCCTTTGAATGGTAGTGTTACAGAGATTGGGTTTTTTTCCCTTATTTACCAAATTTCCTACATTGATCTTGTGTTACTTTTATCATCAAGAAGAATTTTAAAAATGTGTAATGTATAATATTTTGCATTTCGTGACCTAAAATGTTATGATTTTAATTTTTAAACTGGATAGGGATTTATGCATTTGTCTTCTTCTTTTTCATAATTTATTGCTTTATATTTTGCAGATGAGAAGTTTAAATGACTGTGTCATGAGAATGGAATGCATACATCATTGATTTGAAAACCTCCATATATATTTTTAATTTAGAGTTTAGTTATGAGGAAAAATAATGAGTGGGAAGTCCTATTTATATTTCAGATGTACCTGTTTTTAAGTATGTGAGGACTGTGTTAGCCTGTGCCTTTTGTATTGTGCATTGCTGAGGAATTCCACTTTAGAATAAATAGGTGAATCAGCTGTGAACAGTTTAGGAAATTGCTCTGGAACATCTAGGTGAATTTCAGGGAAGAAGTTAACTAATATAAAATAATAGATCTTGTACTGAGATAAATTTTAATAATTACATTTTGGAGATGTGGCCTTTTGTCTGATTTCATAAACTAGGGGATAGAAGGGTTATTTCATATGGAATAAACAGGCATTCCGTTTGTGATAAACAAAACGGTAGGGATTCTCTTTGTATTTACCACTAGCAGATTGTGTTCTGCTGCAGGCAGGAAGATTACTGGACTTTATTTCTTTTCTGAGGACCCAAATCACCTGAGATATAATTTTGTAGTATAAATTTCATAGAGTTTTTTCTTATGGACAAAATACTCTTAAAGTATGATAGTTTTATATCTACATGAATCAGTAAAAGCATTGCAAAACAGATATTTGATGTCTTCTAACTTTTGACTTGAAAAAATACCAAACACTGATTTTAGCTTTGATTCATAGGAAAGACTGTTTAAAAAAAACCAAAGTTGGAGTAGAGCAAACCATGTTTAGTTGTAGTCATTGAAAGGTGATGGAAATAGCTTTTTTCTGAGGTGGGACTTCTAAGTAACATTTTTTTGTATTAAGAAATGTTTTTTGTATTAAAAATAAAATGAAGCTTCTCTGAAAAACCTTAAGTATTGTTCAGTAGATGTAGCCTTAGTATTTTCTGTATTAAAGTTAAGGAATTTATTTGATGTGTTTTGTTCTCTGTGGCCACACAGATACTTTTTAACTAGCAAATATTAAAGCAGTGTGTTTTGCTGATTGTTTTGTTTAAAGTACATGGCGCAGCATTGTATATATGCTTGAAAAGCTCTGGAACAGATGGAAGTGCATTCCTAATGCAAGGTAACTTTCTGTCTTTTTTTTTTTTTTGTACTGAGGATCAAACTCACAACCTCACGCTTGCTAGGTAGGCACTTAAGCCACTGAGCTAAATCCCCAGCCTCCGTCTTTCTTCTTGACTTAGAGTTTATCGTGTTGTCATTTAGTTACCCTGTTTTTAAGCTTTGACTGTCATGTGTCCATGTGGCTATTGTGTATCGATCGGCTCACAGGGTGAGTAAAGGACATTGCTTTCCCAGCCCACAACCATTTTCCTCATGGAAAATTCCAGACCTTTCAGTCTATTTCATATTTTTCTGAAATTTCTGTGATCTTTTAAAAACCATGGCTTTTCTTTCTTATCTTACATTCTCTAGTAATGAAGTGTTTGTAGCATGGGTGTGGGTGTCTGTCTGTTCCTTACATTGTCAGCTCCAGAAGGCAGGGAATGTGTCTGATATGTTAAAAAATAAATCAAGTGGGGCCAGGGTTTTAGCTCAGTGGCACAAGCATCTGCCTGGCAAGCACAAAGTCTGTGAGTTTGATCCTTGGTACCAAAACAAGCAAAAATCAGGTTCACATTCCCATGGGACACTAGGATGGAGAAGCAATAGGATACCTTCTGGGATTTCTCATATACAGTGGCTCAAGTATGAGTTAATGAACCAATTTGAGGCTTTTTCACTTTTCCAAAGAAAATCTGTTTATTTTAGGGTTCATTCCAAATGCAGGTGATTTTTAACTTTTTGAAGCATGGCATATCTGCTTTGGGAAGAAGGTAAGTAAAAGTTTCAGGACAGGGAAATGTCTCACTCCCTGTACTTCATATTTTGCAGGGTAAAATGGCTGAGTGATATGCTTGATGAAGCAGGGCGAGTGGGTGAATGAGTAGCAGAGCGTGCCCCGGCAGGCAGCAACTGAGGTCAAGAGCTGTGCTGAAAAAAATTGGGCTGGAAGGAAAACATGGCCCTGTGTTCATAGCAGAAGTTGGGCAGGAGTGTAGAGGTGGGGAAAAGGTGAGTGTGGAGACAGATCATCTCAGGATTTTGGATCATCACCTATGAAATAGAATGAGATTATTAGAGGAAAATTAGGTTCTGATGGTTCCAGGTTTAGGGGATGGGAGGGTCGATCATATTATGGAAATTGAAAATTGTTTTCTATGTCTTTAATTTTTTCACATTTCTATGAGTTTTAATAGATACACATTTATGTTACAGCTCCCATAATCATTTCACTAAGGAACAGAAAATTACTTAGGGAACTGTCTAAAGGAAAAATGCTGCAGTATCATTGCTTTTATAACATGTATGTGTTCTCTTCATGTGCAAATATTTGCATTCTTAGAAAGTTTCAGTTTATTTTCTACCACTTAGATTTTTTTTAAATTGCCTTGGTGGTATAGTGACTAAGTACATAAAGCTTTTGTAACCATGCTTTTTATAGACTTCAGTACTGTATTTAATTTTGTAGTAAATTGGAATGCCTTGTCTTTGATAATATCTTGTGATTCGGACAGATTTAATAGCACACTGCTTGTAATAGGTAATGTTGCTCACTGTTGTAAAATCTGTGTGGACTTCTGGGTCATCATTCACACGTGACATTACTGTACCCAAGGCCCTTCATTAGAGCTGCTACTTCAGAGATGTGGAAAATGTGGTCTTCTTGCTGAAGACTGCATTCCTGAGTGCAGCAGACTGGCATAGGGTCAGTGATGCAGACTGGTTCATCGTGGGAAGGGCTGATCCCATAAGCAATAACTAGGGACATAAGGATTAGAGAGCCTAGTGATACAGGGGAGAGAGGATTCTAACCTACTAGATGTCCGATACAAGTTTGTGTTCTCTAAAATTGAAGAATAAATTTTAGGAACAGTAGAGGTTAAGAGCAGAATGTATTTACTGAGAGAGAAAGTTTCTGTCTGAGAGAGAATGGGTCCTAAGTGGGTTGCCAAGGACCTGGTCTTTTCTAGGGATTTTGTAGAGGAAAACCTCAAGCTGAGGTGAGTCCAAGGTGGGAAAAAAGTGGGAACTCGCAAGGTAGGCGTGAGGTGGGACAGAATTATGGGCAACCAATAATATTAATTGCTCAGGTAAAATTGATTGAATTGGGGGCAAATGGGGAAGCAAGTCACATAGCAAGTGGACATGTGTAAAGGGCAGTGGCTTTTCCTGTAGGAGACTGGGATGGTGACTGCTGGATTCCTTAGTGTGATAAAGAGCTATTTAGAATATCAGTTCCTGATGCTTATCCTTGTGAAATAGGTGGGTGCATTTGTTTTATCTTTTGTCTTGAGGTCTGACCTGTAAAGGAGGTGTCTGCCCCAGGGTTGCAAGGTATCTCATCTGCATTGGCTCCTTTGAGGGCCCAGCCCTGTCTGACTGGCTATATTTCTAACTCAGCTACCTGTAACACTAGGATCTTCCATGATTTCCAGAGCTGTGCTCTGTAAAGGATGAATAGAATGACTCTTCTAGGCAGTGAGAAGAAGGGTAAGAATGAAGAGACGAGATCTTGGAGCTAATGCTGAGAGAGCCTGCTGGTTAATGAAAACTGGGTGAGCAGGGGATGCGCGACTAGGCTGAAAGTTTTGTATGAGGCAGATCACCAGAGGCCTTTCATTCTATGTAAGATTGTCATCCTAGTGTTTTGAGCTTTTGGAAGACTCCTACTAGGATCATCGGCACAGGATTTACATCTTGGAAAGATGACTGGAAACTAGGAAGAGAGTGAACTGGGGACAGAACAAATGTGGAGACAGAAAGAATGGATAATAGAGCAGCAGTGTTGGAAGTTGAACTAAGGCAGTGGCAGTGGAGATGGAAAGGAGGGGCAGGCTCTAGTGATACCTGTGCTGCTAAGCTAACAAAATGTGACCGTTTCCTGGGTGTGAGGTGGGGAGACCTCAGGTCCCAGAATAAAGATAGCGCCCAGGTTCTGGGTTGGATGAGTGGTGGTGCCATTTGACCAGTAAGGCTATGGGCAAGGTGCTCTGGGTTTGGAGGAAAATGGATGCAGTTTTGGTTTTGTGGAGATTACAGTGTACAAGAGACTTGCATGGGTGATAACGAATGAGAAGAAGGTGGAGTCAACATTCGAAAAGATTGCCCTGGAGAGAGGTTCCAGAGCATCACTGGAGTCATCAGGGAGCCAATGACTGTTCTGGGAAGAGTGTGAGATAAGTGAAGAAGAGCACCCATCCTGTAACACACCAGCTCATGGGGAGCAGGGAGAGGGACCATCTGTCAAACGGGAGAGCAGAAGGGAGTGGGTGACAGTGACAAATAGCATGGAAGAATGAAGCAGGAGAGGAGCTGACATAACTGGCAAGTCCTCAGTGTCTAGTTGAGAACGATTCCAGCAGAATGGGGTGGCAGGGTAAGCAGCGGCTGGGTTGTAATTCAGAGTATGAATTCAAGGTAGACATTGCAATAAAAATTGTAGCCTAGCATCGCAGGAAACTAGGCTATAAAAGAAGATGGCGCAAGGGGTCTTAAGTGGCTCCTGTTTTGTTAGGTTAGTACTTTATAAAGGTCTCTTTGTGAATATGTTTTTCCACCTGGAGAGTGGAACATTCTCAGACTGTGTTGTGGAGGACCAGCTGGACACTCCTTGAAAGAAGAGTAGTTATCTTCATTTTGGCTAAATCTGGCTCTATTTCCATGTATTGATATGTACAGAGCTGCCTAGGACTTTTCCTTATTCCTCCAGTTGGCTTTACGCAATGCAAATCAGTCTAGATCAGGTCCTTTTGTTTTGTCTTTGGAGAAAGATGACAGGTCAGTGTTACCCTACACCCCCCCCCCCATAGTTCCCCAAAGACATGGAACTTGACTCGCCCGCCTGGCTCAGGCATGTCTATAAAAAGCTATGACTTCCCAGAGTGTAAAAGATTACACATCAGAGCTGAAGTACCACCACCAAAACATTAGATACTACCTCAAATTGTGTTACGCAGATTATTCCTTCTGCATATCCTCCTCTCTGCATATTGCAGAAGTGATTTCAGGCCACCTACCCAGTTCAGCTCACAGCACTCCTGTACTTCCTGCCACTTTCACAGCCATTCATCCGGGAGCCACTCCTGTCCTGAGAATGAATAAAACCTGCAGTTGACCTGGGTTGAGGCCTTTGTTCCAGTTAATCATCACCATGGCTGGATTTAGGGCCCCCGTGGCTCCCGACAACTATAGATATGCCTTAGTGTCTTTGTACTCATCTTGGGTTACACTGGAAGTGGAATTAACTCACTAGAATTCCAGTAACTTTTTCATGAGATTACAAACACAGACTTGCTGGTTGAGGTCCTGAAAGAGCTCTCTATACACTGATTCTTTAATTTTCTTGAAGTGTCAATTTTTGCTTTGTGTTTATGATTTAACCACTGTAAAAGTGGCCAGCTATAGCTTGCTTCCAGAATGTAAGTTCTTCATATTGTGAAATTCTTCTTGAAGCTATTATCATTTTTGTTTCTTTGTTTTTGGTACTGGGAATTGAACCAGTGTTTGCCAGGCAGGCACATTGCTGCTGAGCGGTGTTCCCAGCCCTTGAAGCTATTACCTTTGAAGTAGTTTGATACATTAAAAAAAAGATAAAATCCAAGCTCAACAAAAGGAGTTGAGAAATCTAAATTACAAAGAGTTTGAGCTTGTTTATAAGAAAATAAAAGATAAAGAGAATACACAGCTTTATAACTGGGTTATGCTTAATTGCAAGTGATTTTGTGAAAACTTCCTCTTTTATTGTCCTTAGACTAAAGACTAAAGATCAAAACGAAAAATAAAAGAATGCTCACAAGTAGCGTGTGTTCTGGAATTGGTTTGAATTGGTGATGTTAAAATGAATCCTAAGCAACTTGCGGCTTAGCTTTATAGGCCCATAATCATAAATTGGATTTAGCAGTAATTTCACAAAAGCATACACAAGAAAATCATTTGCTTTGTTTTCATTTATTCCACAAAGATTTAATGAGTACCCATATATTCAAGCCGTTGCTAGAGCCTATAGGAGGGGAGTTAAGAGAGTTTAATGCCTCATAATTGGTACAAGGGGAATGTGCACTAGGAGAGGTGTGGATGGTGGGTTAGAGGAGAAACCCCGCGGAGACAACTGTTTATTCTCTGAACCCTTAACTTCTCTCCTTTCTTTCTCTGTCGCTGTCTCTCCTCCTTCCCTTCCTTCCTTGCTTTTCCCCCCAAACACAACTCTGATCATGTTGCTTTGCTCAAATGCCACTGGTAGTGGTTTTTCTGACTTTTTGGGGGCTCTGCAATCATGCTTCAGACTACCCTTCCTCCATTGTCTCCATTTTCTCCGTTTTAGGAGGCAGCTAAGTACTCACACATTGTTTACTTGTGGTGATCTCTCTTCCCCTTTTTTCCACTGCTTGGGAAATTCTGGTGTTTTCACAGCCTTTACTCTCTTCTTGTGCCTCCCAGTGTAAGTGCCTCACCCTATCCAAACTTCTCTCATGCTCGCTGCCTGAATTGTTCATTTTACAAACTAATAACTGACATAATTTCTTCCTTCGCTGCAAACAATTTTTATGTCTTAAATTTCCTGTAGAAACATGTTTATATGGAAATAGCTCACCTGCTAATTAGAAAACATCCTTGCCTACTCATTAAAGCAATTATCCTGAGGATTTTTGCTAAGCAACACATAGTCTGGTTCTAATTATTGTGTGACCTTGAAAGTAATAAACTACTTTTAGAATAAAAATTTATAATTTAGACATATTCGTGGTTTACTTACACATTTCCTTTAACTAGAGTGGGCTAGTATGAGGGGATGAACTTTGGTTCTTATCAAAAGGATTTATTTGTCTCCAGAGGTTATAATGAATTGTTAGATAACACATTTAGTTATGAACCTTTAGAGATCTTTATTTAAATAGGGGAGGCTTTTTTTTTTTAAAGGCTCTCAATTGCCTTGGCTCTTGAATGATTTGTAAGGTTTTTCATATAAGGAATAGAAAAGTGGTAAACCTTTTTGGTGTGTGTGTGTGTGTGTGTGTTAAACTGAGATATACCATGTTTAAGTGTAAAGGCAGAACTTTTCCTAATTGGTTAAGAACTGCACAGGAGATATACTCAGTGGTCTTCAGATACGAGTGTAAGTGATCCAGCTGACCTAGAATGAAAGATTTGCTGTTGAGGAAAACTTGGGCTGGTTCCAGAATGGGACCTGAGCTTTAAGCTTGGGAACAGGTGGCTCAGAGGCGACTTCCTGCTTTGAAGCCTCTATTCTACCCTCTTACCAGGGATCCTCCAGCCAGTAAGCCTGGGGGAGTTCCTAACAGTCTGTACTCCAGCGCTTTCTGTAAGTGGGGTTGGCAGTGTCCTCAAACTACAGGGAACAGAACGAGGACTAAATGTGTCTCTTGATGGTCGATGTTCTTCGATTGTAAGGGCTTCATTTACTTTTACATCTGTTTACTCATTTATTCTGCCTTTCACAGAGTCGATTCCTAGTGTGTATCCACTCTGCGGGGCTGTGCTGTGTTTGAGTTCAGCAGTAAGGTGAGGTCTTTGTCCTTGCTATTGGAGCCTGTCTACTAGAGAGAAGAGATAGGTTGTAAGTAAGTGAATTAACAAGTCTCGGGAGTGGTGTACGTTAGAAAGACCACAGGTCAGGAAATAAAGTAATTGGGTTATGGGGGAAGAGGTCACCATTAGCTAGGATGGGCAGGAGTAGTTTCTGAAAAGGTGACATTTGAGCTAAGACCTGAGTGATAAGATTGTTAAGTTTTCGGCACAATAAGAGAGAAAGTATAAGTGAAAAGTAGCCTTTATTCTGAGGACATGGAGAGAAGCCCATGAGCCTGGCTTTTCTCTGACGGACATGTGGGGCATGGGATATGTATATATATAACCTCTGAGCAGGGGTGGTGCTTAGGGCGGGCATAGATGATGAGCGAGGAGCTGATTGGGACTTTTCTTGCACCACTGGGAAAGGAAAAGGAAGCTGTCATAAGGGAAGGAAGGATCCTTGATCCTGCTTCCCACTGCTATAATACCGTGTAACTTACTCTAGGGCAAAATCTTTTCAAAGATATATATATATATATATATATATATATATATATTTTTTTTTTTTTTTCCTCCCCCTTTGGTACTGGAAATGAACGCGACCTTGCTTGCCTAGCAGGCACTGTGCTGCCCAGCTATATCCCTGGCCCTGTGTGAGTAATAAGTGAAAAAAGCAGTACTCCTTAGTGTTGGTAGGTAGCTCCCTCCATAGTCTTTCTTTGACATTTTTAAACCTCAATATAAAATCCTTTTCAGCAGGTGGCCCCTTCGCAGGTGGTCTCAAGTTCTCTCCAACTTCTCTACCCCAGACTGTTTTCAAACAAGTCCTGGTCAGCCATGGAGCTCATTTTTCCACACTTTGCCTTGGAAGTACCCAGATCGCCCAGAACCTGGGCACCCCTCCTGTGGCCCCAGCTAGATCATCCACCTTATTCTGCCTCAGTTTCTGGAGAAGCCTAACTCTATTGTTACCTCCTGACAGAAAGAAGAGGATGGGGTTGAGGCAACTGCTCATGCTCACCAGAGGCCTCCAGACCTTGTGGGCTATGCTGGCTGCCATCAGGAGCTGGCAGTCTTGAGGGTTCAGGAAGCGGGTGGTGAGGTAGAAGGAGCGGGTGATGTGGAAGGGCACAAAGCAGAGGGTGAAGAGGCCACATACCAGCAGGATGGTCCGGATGGACTTGGTCTGGATGGACTTGGCCTGGGCCATGTTGCCTGTCCTCGTGAGGGTCTCCTGTGGCTTGGTAAGGCTCTTGATCATCAGGAAGTAGCAAAGCAAAATGACCATGGAAGGAAAGACAAAGCCAGACAGCATCAGAACCATGCTATATGCATAGTACTGGTCAAAGCTCTCTGGGCTGGTCATGTCATAGCAGATTATCTTGCCATTGACGTAGTCTGTGTGGGAGAAGGCCAGTGTGGGTAGCAGTTGGAGCACCACCAGGGTCCAGGTGGTGGTGGCCCCCAGCCGGGCATACTTGTGGGTCCGATAAGGTAGGGAGCGCAGTGGGTGGCACACACCTAGGAAGCGGTGCACAGAGATGCAGGTCAGTAGCAGGATAGTGCCGTAGAGGTTGGCATAGAACAGGAAGCGCACCAGTCTGCAGAACAGCTCCCCGAAGAGCCAGATGTCTTCCAGGATGTAGGTGACAATGAAGAAAGGTAAGGTTAATAAATAAAGCAAGTCAGCCACCATCAGGTTCACCAGATAGAAGGTGGTGCAGCTCCATGGCTTGGTTTGGTGCCAGGAGAGCCATAAGACAATGCCATTCAGGGGTAGCCCAAGGATGAAGATGAGACTGTAGGTCAGGGGGAGGTAGATTTGTTTATACTTCTCTGATAGCTGGCAGTGATCTTGATCCTTTGAGGAATTTGTGTCCAGCCTCTCCATCTCTGAGGAGGCACTCCCCAGGAGCAGAGAGCTCTACCTTGGCTCCACGTCTGCTTTCCTGAGAAGAAACAAAATGGACAACATAACATCATGACTGCGTTGGGCCTTAGTCCCTGCTTGACCTAGCATTCAAGTCTGTATCCCAAAGCCTAGTCAGAATCCTTGCTCCAGCACAACCAGTTCCAAGGGAAAAAAAAGAAGGGAAATTGCACAAATTAGTCCTTGTAGACTTACCAGGGGTGATCTGTCCTTCTGTGCTGTCTGCTTTAGATTGGATTGTGATAAGAAGCTCAAGTGATACGGTGGTGGTGGTGGTGTGGTGGGAAGACCCTGGCATTATTTAAACAGGGCACACACAGCTCCCACATGACCCCGCCTCTTGCTGGAAAGCTTTGCATAGAGCCAGGAAATCTGCAAGGGGAGAAGAAGCTGGTGTAGCCCAGAGGCAGTAGTGTCCATAGTCTTCCACACAGGCCACTGTGGAATAGAAAGTGATCCTTGGCTTTTAGGGAGGATTAGGGAAAGCATAGGTTTGCCTACAGGCTCTGCTGAGGGATTTTGGTTAGTGTTCTTTTCAGGATTTAGTCACTGGATATTTGAATAGTGAGGCTGATTTGCTTGTTAACCATCTCAGCCTCCCAAACTTCTAAGACAACAGTTTGAGGATAACTTCCTCATTCCCGTCCCTACTAACAAAGCAGGTCCCATGAGTGGCCCCAGGTCACAAGGGCAGCTGTGTGTGGAAGTGGAAGTCTTTGTGCTGGTTGCCAATGACATGGAGCCTACAGGGAGTGAAAAAAGTTTAATTCTAAGACTTAACATCAGAGACATCATATTTCGAAAGATGAGTTAAAACAGGTCAGGTGTGGTGGCACATTCTTGTATTTTCAGCAACTCAGGAAGCAAAGGCAAGAGAATTGAGCCCAGGGATTCAGGATGCTGTCTTAAGCAGGCAAGCAGACATGAAAAGGGGATGAAGTAGTTTAAGATAGGTAATTTGAGGATAAATTGAGTGTTGGCCATTAACTATAATTATAACATAGAGCTTTATTCACCACAAAAGGAGACCTCACCCTGCCAATCAACAGTTACTGAATGTTAGTTGTTGAGAATACCAAGATGAGTAAAACAGCCCTTGCTTTTAGGGTCTCACCATCTTGTGGGAAGACAAATGCATACGGTTAATGGTAACATGTGAAAAATGATCAATAAGATGGTGTGAAAATCAGGATACAGCCAGTTCTCTCCCCTGAGGAAATCACATGAAGGCTTGTTAGACAGGTGTCATTTGAGCTCTTGAGAGAAGAATAAACAGGCGGTTTCCAGGCAGAAAAGGATGCTGAGCACTGGGGCCGAGGAAGGCACAGGCCAGGGGATGAGGCAGACCAGGGGACGGAGTGCGTTGGGGGTGGCAGGAGAGTCAGCGCTCGAGATGGAGCGCCACAAGGAAGCAAGTTTTTGAGCAGGACCATGATGGGATAAGGCTGCTGTGAAGATTCACTGTAGAGATCCACTTCACGGGGTTCAGGGATGCTTGAAGAGCTGGCAGAACATTGGTTTTCCAGGTCTGTCTGTGTGGTTATTTCGAAGACACATTGGTGTTTGAAGCAGTAGATGACGGAAGATCTTCCCTCTCCTGTGTGGGCAGGGTCCATCCAATCCGCTGTGTTCCTGGGTAGAACAGAAAGAGGAAAGACAAGTTGACTCTCTGCTGGGACACCCCCCTTTTGTCCCCTCCTTGGTGTCAGAACTCCGGGTTCTCTGACTCTCATACTCCAGGACTTGTAGCAGCAGCCCCCTCAGGCATTGGAATCTCAGGCATTTGGAATCAGACTGAGTCAGGCCCCCAGCTTCCCTCAGCTTACACATGGCGTAAGGTATTGTTGGCATTCTCAGTCACAGTAATTAGCTCCCTGCTGATTGCTTTGTATATCCTATTGATTTGATCTCTGGAGAATCCCAACTAACACAGCTGTGTTTGAGGGAGATACTGTGTAGTAGTGTGAACCTGGTCAGAGACAACTCTGACCAGTAAAGGGCGGTTTTGTGCGCGCAGATGCATCATCAGTACCCCGAGTGCCATCAAGAGAGCATCCAGAGCAGGGAACGGATCCTACGGACACTTGCAAGGCAGGAATGAGAGGCTTGATGGGCACGGAGCATTCTTGAACCAGAGGAGCTGAGGGTGTCAGCCAGCAACTCTGGTCTGGTGAAGCCCGGGCCCAAGATGAGCGCGAGGCTGAGGCCTGGCATTCTGTCGTGGTAGGGAATGGTAGTGCTCAGTGTCTCAGCCTGCCAAGGGGCTCTCTACCTCTCTGACTGACTTCAAAATATTTCCAACAGGAGAGCCAAGTTTTTTACTGGACGATGCAAATGAATGTAGTTTTCATTCATTTTGTCCCCTGTAATCTTTCATGCTGGGGAAACTGGCAAATCCTTAGTTATTTCCATCAAAGCTTCCTTGCCAGCTCAGTGTGGGCTCTCAGAGGGAAGCCAAGGAGGGAAACCAGCCGTGGCTTAGGCCATGCAGTTTTCACATGTGATCTTATTTCATCTTCAGAATAACCTTATGAATGACGCATCACATGTGATTTACTGATGAAAAGCTAGAGAGTCAGAGATGAGAACCTTCCCAAGCTCAATGGGACCCTTAATCTGGTAGGAAGTTGTTCTCCTGATTGAGATCATGGGTTTCTGTCTCCTCCCAGGGCTGTTTTGGTGCAGAGAAAGGTACTCAAATCCCACCTCCACCAGAGGACCAGTGTGCAGTCCGAAGCAGTTATTTAACCTTCTAGTGCCGTGATTTCCTCAGCTGTTCAGTGGCACAGTCCCTTTCTGGGGAGCTTGCTGTGGGATTACCTAGAAGAGATGCAAGTGCTCTGTGCCTGCCACAGAGAAGAGACCCAGCCATGTGTCCTTTCACCTCCACCCCTTCCTCCTTCACAAACTCTGGTGCCCTGGACATTTGCCTGTTGGTTTGTGTGAAAGATGTGGCTTTGCTAGTCCATACTTAGACAGAATCCCCCTTTCTTCCTGGCTTTTACCTTTTATGAATTGAATTTTGTCCACCTCCAAATCATATATTGAAACCCTAACCTCAGGGTGTCTATTGTATAGTATTTGGAGTAAGGAAGTAAAGTTAAATGACATGGTAAGAGTGTAAACGTAATTCCATAGGACTAATGCCTTTTAAAAGGGGATGCTGGGAGATCTCATTCTCTACCATGTGAAGACTTGGATTTACGACTCTGATTTGATTTTAGCTTTTAATAGTTCACCTTTATTTGTAGGTAAAATAGCTTTGTCTGATGCTTGGAACTGAAGTTAGAGCTTTGTGTATGCTAGGCATGTCCTTTGCTACTGTGTTATACCCCTTGTTTATTTTTAAGTGAAAAATTCATTTCTTTAACAAATGAAGGCATTTAATGGAGTCTCATGAGTGCCTTCAGACAGTAAAAGTTTGTTTTTACAGGTTTCATATATTTGTGTTTATGCTATATTTGTTTGTATATTAGTGTACATATGTTTATATATTTATCTGATTACACAGTGATTGAAATATACATGGATGTTATATAGTACATACACATTTTTAACTTTACAGCTGTGTACAGGAACTATTCATACCACAATATAATTATTTGATTTTTAATGAGTTTCTTCAAGTGGAGAGCCCCAGGTAATATTTAGTTAAGTGATAAAGTAGCAGTTGGTTTACTTTGAATTCTTTTTTATTATTATTAATTAAGTTTATTGTTAGACTTTAGGTAAGCATAATGATCACATTTATCATAGGGAATTTGTACCTGTACATGATATAACTTGATCCATTTTTTCCAATCCCCTACCCTCCCTTCAACCCCTCTTCCTACCTTCTTTACAAAAGCTTTGTTTCTATTTTTTGCTGGTTTTCTCATTTTTGAATTCATTTTCTTAGATTTCAAATCTGCTGATAATTTGATGGTCTGTAGCCGACTGACCACTGGGTGGCGATAAAGACCACAAACCAGTTACAATTCCTCTATCCTCTAAGTGGAAGCTGGAACAGGAGTTGGGCTCCTGTCCAGGACACTGGCTGTAGATGAGATACACTTCATTGAGATCATAGGAAAAAATCCCATCAATCTCATCTCTTATTGGTCTATCATCTATAGTTACTATGTTGGGTTCATACAAAGAGATCGAGTTACTGTTATCTGAGAGCTTCCTGTTATTGTGATTATTCTACAAAAGATTTCTACGAATCAGGTGTGGGAGACATTGTTCTCTTCATTATGCATCTGAGAAACTAGGATTCAGAGAGGTTAAGTGGAAGTTATGTCTTCACTGATTGGCAGAATGCCTGGATTTCTTTCACAAAGAGACTCAGTAAATCAGACCAGATTTCCATGGGATGGTTTCTTACCTATCTGTTTGTGTCCTTTTCTGCCACCCCTTGTCACCACCACCCCAACCCCTGCCACCAGCTCCTTTCCAAAATAAGTTGTGGAAACAAAATAGCCAGTCATCTCTCAATTCACTATGTATATTGCCTTTGTTACAGATGACAGAGTACTACCTCAAAAATCATGATTTGGAGATGATTTTAAAAAGAGATAAACGAATATGATAGTACTTTCA
>PVLA01008055.1:0-16086 GCA_004027455.1 Hydrochoerus hydrochaeris | reverse complement strand
TTGATTTCATTTTCTGAACTTCCACTTAGCTGTGGACATCCATGTGGACATCCAAAAATATTAAATGAATATTTCTAGCTGTAAACAATAAGTTTTAAAGTGTGTGCTGTTCTGAGTAGTGTGATGCCCCGATCTGTCCCATGAATGATTCTTTTCATCAGATGTATACACACTGCAGGTGCTGCCTCCCTGTTAGTCACTTGGCAGTTCTCTGTATTATGTGATTAACTATCATGAAATGGGAGTGCAGTGTTCAGTTACTTTACTCAGTAATGTTCCCAAAGGATAAACTTTCATTGCAGCATAGTGTTCTACTTTATTGTTATTGTTAATCTTTTAGTGTGAATTTATAGGTTAAACTTTGTCCTGTGTATATATGTACAGGCAAGACATAGTACACAAAGGATTCAGTAATATCTGAAGTTTTAGGTCTCCCCAGAGGATCTTGAAATGTAACCTCCATTGATAGGGTAATTCTGAATATAGAGCCTTAAAATCTGTTGAAGAGGAATTGAATAGATTCAGCAGCTTATTGCCCAGTTTCAGAATTTAACTCCAGTCTTAAGATAAAAATCACTGATACTAGTTTTTAAATTGTTTTGTGTTATATTTTTTATAGTGTGGACTCTGAAGCTAGACTCTTCTTCCAGATTTGAATTTTCTTGAAATGTGGGAGTTCAGGGGCTTTTATTTTTCATAATGCAAGCAAATTGGATCCTTTCAACAATTTAGAAAACTGTCTAGAGGCAGTGAGTACTTAATTTCAATCATTAATTTATATAGCAGCTTGCATATTTTTGTTTTCTGTTGACACAGATCCGACATAACTAGCAGCTTCAACTCTGTAAGTAGAGAGAGTCACTGGGAACCATTGCTGTCACACAGAAAAGGTTCTGAAGCCGGTATTACTCTGCCTGGAAAAAAACAGCAACTCTAGACTCTTGTTAATTCATCTGTAAGAGTGTGTGATATCTCCAAACGGACTCTGAAATCCAAAGTTTTAATGTCAGTTAATGATACAGTCAAAACGAACAAAATTGCTGTATGTTCTGTTATTGTGGAAGCCCAGCACTGCCTCTGGGCTCGTGTTGCAGAGAGGTGATCTCAAACAAACTCTTCCTTGCATTAGCATCAAGGATCTTTAAATGAATGATGACTGAGTCTTCTTCTGTGTGCTATGTATAAAGAAAGGAAAATGTTGGTTTATTAAAAAGCAAGAGAGATCAGTCACAGAGCCTGGGGCTCTAAGAGTAGTGGTGAAGATGGCCCAAGGCATTGAGGTTTGTATCCCAGGACCCACCCTGCCATCCGCTCTTACCCTCAGGCAGCAAGCTCCTCTCTCAGTCCCCCACACCCATGCTACTATTAGCAGTAATGCACTGGCAAGCTGTCCATTATCAGTGCTTTGCTGTTGATGAGGGTCAGGGATGCTGTGGTGGTGGAAAAATCCTCATCTGCTCTGAGCTCTGATCACACTGAGGAGAAAAGAGAATGGTGTGTTACCTTGAGTAGCCAGAAAGCAAAGCCCTGGCTCTGTGCGCTGTCATTTTATTGGGAAGAGCACAAGTGAGGAGCAAGAAGTGTGACCTGTTAACCTAGGGAGCTTGTGTGCTCAGCCCCAAGAGGCTGCCTTCTGAGAACCTGAAGTCTGAATCAACTCAGTGTCAGGGTTAGGAAAAGGGAGGCAGTGAGCCTATCTCTGGCTGGCCAGGCTCCTACTCCATAGAGGAACATTTAAGTTTGCTCTTTCTGCAGGGCTTTGAGAAACAGCTTCCTCAGAAGAGAGGGGTATGTAATAGTTAGTGCACAGTGTGTCCCTTAAATAGACAGAAAAAAATACACCTAAGAGAATGAATTCTCTTTGGCACTTTTCCCATTTTACTTTTGCCCTACAAGATGCTGCCCTCTCCCTGCCTTCATAAGCCTCAGTTCCTCTTGCTTGGGGTTGGAGGAGTCCTGCTGCCTGGGGACCTGGATCCTTCTATGAGAGGTGATTCTGTTATCGAGTAGTTCCTTTTAGAAATGACTCAACAATTAAACCTATCTATTCCATGTTCTTCTTGCCTTGAACAGAAATCAAACAAGCCAAAACTGGTGACAAGGTTTATTTGAAAAGTGAAGCAGTAAAGGCAAAACTGGCTCTGGAGAGCAAACTTGGGTTGAACAATGGAGGAAAAGAGGAAAAGCAAAAATAAAAGTACACCTGGGGTCTGGGAGACTCATGGTGGGCCGTAGTGAAAGAGGCACAGTAGCGAGGTCCTCAGGGCGTCCGTCCTCCTATGCTGTCCACATCTCAGGGGGAACCTGCAAGCCTGTTCTACCTCCAGGCTCCTGAGGGCCTTGCCATGCAGATCTTGGGATCCCTGCACACTTTTCTTCCCGGCCAGTCTAGGCCACACTCTGTCTCCTACTCAATTCTTCTAGTGTCTTTTTTGCTCGTTTTTCCCATTGTGTCGTTCATCTCTTGGTTACTGGTGTCTAGGAATCCCTCACATGTTTTGGATAAATATCTTCTCAGTTATTCTTGTTACAACTGATTTTCTCACTCTATGCCTTATTTTTCTGGCTTAATGGTATATATCCATATTCATTTGTTTATTTTTTGAGGCATAGAAGCTCTTAATTTTAACAGAGACCAAATTATTGATATTTCTTTTATGGTTTATGCCTTTTGTGTCTGACTGAAGGATCTTTCTGTACCTTGAGGTCATAAAAATATTCTTCCATATTAGCATATGAAAGCCTTTTCCCTTCAGATCTATTTGATTTTATTCCACTAAAGGGCTTGTTTGTGTGTGTAGACCTCACTGGCTCTCTCTGTTTATGTAAGAAACGAGAAACATGGTTGGATTTGCATTTTGAATGCTCACTGTGCTTGATATTTGGAGAGCAAAGGGCAGGCTCAGTGGGATATGAATTTGGAGGGTTTTTCTGTAATCTAAGGCAAAGATTAGAGATGGATGAATTCCATGGATTTGTAGTAGGTAAGTGAACATAACTTGGTGATGAATTAAATATGGGTTGAAGAAAGCCTTAAAGACTATTCCTAAAATGACTTTTTTGCCCCTACCACCAGATGCCTTCACTTTTCTATTATTTCTGTGCTACACTGCTTCTTTCTAGTGAGTATCTACTTCCTCTTCACCTTCCCCGAGGGCATCCTTTGCTTTCTGCTCTTGTTGCATGTTTCTAACTCTGTACAAAGAGCCAGAGTCATTCTCCCAAGACACTGTGATTGACCCAGGTGTTTACAGTTCCTGTTTGGGTAGGAGAGCCCCAGCCAGACCTCTTACAAACTGTGGGTTGACATGTGATGCATATTGGCTGACTGGCTGGCCCTTCATGAGGGGGTGGTGTGATCAGGCTAGTGTTGGTCACAGGCCTCCCTCTGGTGGATGAGTAGTTAGGGCTGCTCTCTTTGTAAGATCTTCTAGAACTAGTTCTCTCAGAAGGGGTTAAGAGCAGTGCATGCATGGCATGTCCTCGGGACAGAAAGAATCAGACAGAGAGGCACACTTAAAAGAACAAATTTTCTATTTCACCCCGTCTGTCTTCAATTTCTAGATTATGAAATTGCTTTCTAAAACATGTAAGAGAAATGTCTCATGACTAAAACAAATGCTTTAGCAAATATAGTATTTGAAGTTGGTCTTCAATGTAGAATATTATTAATAGTATACCAGTCAGAGCTTTGGCTCTGAGATATTTTCTTTATGCATAAACCATAAATTTGAACTGACAGTCCTATTAATGATAGAGTGAAGTTATGTATGTTTATGGTAAAAGAACAAAGCTGATATTTTTGAACCTGATTATATACAAGGCAGATTAAAAACAGTAGTTGTGGAGAATGAAAAGAGGCTCTGATTTCATGTTTGGTAAAACACATCACAGTGAGGTCTCTGAAAAGGTCCCAGTGAAATATGAGGGGAAGGTGTGGAGTTGAAGGGATTTCATTTAAACACAAGGTTCATGTATTAATATTTTCATTGATTTATTTTCAAGCCAATATGTTCTGACATAAATATGGTGATCTATAATGTATCGACCGTAAAAGTCAACATTATTTTTAAAGCTGACTCAGGGAAATAAAAACCTCATTGTTAGTGCAGATATATGTGTACGGTACCCTGTTGAAAAGTTTATCTTTCTTGTCTTGCTTCTTATGAGAGAAATGCATTTTAATGACCTCTGATCTTTTGTGCATGTTTTGCTGTGTAGCTTGTGTTCAGTTTATAGTGGGACTGGCTGATGGCATGAAGTACAGAGCAGTGTATACCCGCGAAAGACTGCCAAGAATGACAGCTACTCAGCAAAAGTCTTGGCCTTTTTGAGGTTCAAAAATGCTCCTGTGCAGACACCATGGAGCGCATCACTTGACTCTTTGGTTAGTAATTGGAGCAGAGTGGAGTGTGGCCCCAGAAAGGAGGACATGAGTGTCAGCTATGAGTGATCAGAGAGAAGAGACTCAGACTGCATAGTCAGAGGCAAGGGCCGTTCACCCCCCACTCAGTACAAGCGAACCGCAGCAGCCACGTGGCCTTCAGTGAAGCGATTACTGTGAAAAGAAAATTGAGCCAAAGAGAATTTAATTTAGCAACAATGGAGGGAATGCTATCGAAACCTGGGAGACTTGGATGGCTTCTTGTATGCGGTTTCATAACAGTACAAGTCAGCCAAAATTTCAAAATACAGTTTTAGAGTGAGCAGTACTGCTGGACACCAGAAAAGTACAGTCACTTACAAATGCAGCAGCTGCTAAACTCCAAAGAGTTAAGTGAGTGAGCTGTCCACAGTCACATACCTGGTTAGTGGTTGAACTATATCTGGAGATCTCTGTGTCTCTGTTTAGATCTCTGGTTCTCTCCCCAGGGCTCATTCTATTCCATGTGATCAGTTAGTTGCCATGGCTGATAATGTTGCCTGCAGAGAATGTCACAGGACTCCCTGAGTCTGATTTTCCACCCACCAGTGCACTACAGTGGATTTTGTCAAGACTCCAATGGCCTCCATGATGGCAAACTCTATGGGAAATTTGCTGACTCAATATAGGGCTCTATTAAGCATATAGCACAGTTGTACATTCTTTGAAGTAGTCTCCTCTCTTGTATTCTTCACTGATTAAGGAAATCCATGTTAGTGGATTCAAGCCCAAACAACCAAGAAAAATTATAATTTATTGACTTGAATAATGAAACTGTCCTGGAGAGGCAGGAATTTAGATGGTACTCTTAGGATGCTTTAGCTTGCCCTATTTCCTGGTCCACTTCCTCCAAATTGGTTCTATTCTCATATATGCCTTGCTTTCTCCTCAAAGTAATGAGATGCTACCATAGTCCCTACTCTCACACTGAGTGATATGCAAATCCAGCAAGAAAAAATGTGCTCCAGCCAGAAGGTCTTGATATTAGCACTCATTGGTTATCTTGTCCTGAGCTCTATGTCCATTTCTAAAACCACTACTTTGGCCAGAAGGATGAAATGCATTGATTGAAAAAGGCCTTGACTAAGGGAGAATTGGCTTTACTTAAACGCTATGCATTTAGGGAGAGAGAAAGAGAAGGGCGGTTCTCCTGTAACGTATTAGGGGTTCTGCTACCAAACGAAAGGCACTGAATGGTGGTATAAAAATCAATGTTCATAACAACTTCACTGACATCACACTTTTCTACTCTGCCTGCTACTTTACTCCTCTGCATCTTACTCATAATCTTATCTTGAATTTGGCTTCTGACCCTGTATTTTCTTAGGACCCAGTTCTAAGCTTTTTTCCTTTCTGTATCTGTACTTGTAGTCAAGGTGATTTCCTCCAGTACATTGTAAAAGAGGAAGATTATCATAGTCCAAAGCACTTTGAGTCAATCTTGGCTAATAACATAGTTAAAACTGTGGACTTTGGAACTTAATGAGAAATAATACCGAAGGGGAAGTCTTGACAAGAAGGGATACAGTTATTCAAGCATATTTGAGGAAGCAAAGTGCTAAAGTTACTCCTTATCCATTGGTCTAAAGATAAGGAACAAGGTGAAAAATCTTTACAGATAGTTTCCATAAAGACACAAAGAATAAAATCTATTAAGCAGGAGGGTTAAAAGTCCTGTTAAGGTTAGATCTCTGTACACTTGCTCTTCTCATTGTGAAATTGAATTTCTGGCTGGATTATTTTCTGGGAAGTAAAGAAGTCTCCTGGGATATTTCCCTTCTTTACTATAGAGGTTTATTGCAACCATTTATGGAATATATTCTTTGATCCTGAGGCTATTTTTATTGCAAAATTTGTTTTATATACTTACTGTGGGGGGTTGCATTATTTGGCTCATGTGTTATAAGAAAGTGTATATAGTGGAATGTGAATGGAATAGGAGATTGGATTTGTGTTCCAAAGCTGTCATATGTCCACAAGAATTGACTTCACTAATTTTATTCCGTAATTTCTTTCCTGCAGAAAGTTATAAACTCATTTTTTTCATGAGAAACCATTAAGATCCTTTGCCTTAACTTTCTTATTATAGGTTTATTTGAGAAAAATAAATTTGTGATTATAGAACAATAATTTCTTAACAGTATATCTATTCTTCATACCATCTATGTCTTGATAATTCTATAATTCATATTCACAACTCTAATCTGTCCTCTGAGCTTCAGACTCTTATAAAGAAAGAAAATTATCTGCTCAGCATCATCTGGATATTTTAGAGATTTTACCACTCTAATGTGGTCAACAGTGAATGCTGTATTTCTTTTTTCTTTCCTACTGAGTTGACCCTCAGCATTACACATTTCAGTCTTTCTTATATGTCCAGTTGTTGAAGAAAACCCTAGATGTCACTCCCTGTTCTTCTCTTGTTTCTTTTCCCACAACAATCCCTCACTGAGTCTTACCAAATACTATTAAACCATCCACTGGAACTCCCTCGCTGTGAGCGCCCTGGTCTTTGCCCCGCAGTATCTCTTGCATGGCCCACTTCCATTCAGTTCCTCAGGTCTCCTCCTCCTATGCTGCTCCACATGAAGCCCCACGGCTGACCTCAATACAGCATTTTTGGACCATGTGCCTTCTGAAGAGTTCTCACTGCCTTCATATTGTTCTTTAGAATAAAACCCAATGTCTTCTTGTGGACTTCTAGGTCTTTGTAGTCTTGTTCTCACTCCATACTCCAAATTCACCTCATCTACTCTACTCTTGTTAGGCTACAGTACAGTATTCCAGGTGTGCTACGGGTTGGAAACAGAATACACACACATGTATACATATGCGCACTCACATCATGGTTGGCCCAGAAACTTTAGGCAGAAAAGGTGACCACAAAAGATGGGAGCAGATGCTTTGTATTTTAAGAGGGCTTTTCTCTTATCACTAGTGGGAACTAAGAAAAGATTTTTACAATGCCATGCAAGTCTTTAATGCACAGGACTCACATCAAGACTTAAGAGTGCCTAGACTTGCTTAGTATGAACCTAATTCAGGATAAGCAAGGCCATAACCTCATCGGAGAGAGTCAGTTTGCCTGAAAAATATGCCTGTCTCTTGTTTTCCAACATCCTAGAACTCCCATTTTCCTGAAGTTTTGCTTTCCTGGCTGTGATTCAATTCAGAATATTTTGATGCTGAATTTGGTCCTAGGACCCAAATCACAAGTCCATTTCTATGAAAGCCAATCTGTTCCCTGAATACCTCATATTCATTCATGCCTCAGATTTTTTTGCAGTTCCTGCCCCATGGCTTCAAACATGTTCTCCCAGCTCTTTCTCTGCATGGCTGAATTCAACTTATCCTTCTGATCTTAGCTAAAATGTTATGTTCTAAGAGGGATTTTTACTATCTCAAGAACAATGTTTGATGTGATTACTGATTACTTCACCTTACTTGCTTTCCACATTTTCCTCAAAATCTGTGCTTTTTAAATATTTTTCTTGATTTTTGTCTCTTTTCCATTAACATATAAGTTAATCAAGATCAGGGGCCTTCCCTGTCTTGTTCTTTATGGTCTTGGGACTAGCACACCACCCACATGTAAGCACTCAACAGGTATTAGGCCAATGAAAGACTGTCCTACTTACAGTCTGGGCATGAGGGAGACAATGGGCTTGTTCCGTTGAGCATCAATCTACCTCTCCCACCTGAGCAGCATGGACTTTATTGATCATGACCAGCTGGCCTCTGAGACAGTGGTTGTTGGTGATTATCTAGTGAAAAGTTGGGTATAAAGAAAAGTCTCTGGGGTCATTGCATCCAGTGTTTTGCCTTTTGGAATGCTGAGTGTCCCTTTTGTTCCTATTCATCAAGCCTCCATTCCATATGGCAGGTGCATTGGGAAGCAGTTGATGTTGAGATAGAATGTTTCCATTTCATGCTCATAGATTTTGATTCCTTTGGTATGAGAGGTTTGCTCAGAGGACAAGTGAAAAACCTTTGACAGTGAACCCGCAAACAACTTTCCACTATACTCTTGGGAAGAAAATTTTGTGCAGTGCGAGTGAATACATCAAAAAAGAGTCAATTATGGTTCATTCTCTTCTTCAAAAATAATGTGTTGAGGTTGATCTCTTTACACACAGTTTTATATGAGTTGCTTTTTGATGACTGATCACTTGCTGTTATTGGGAACTGTATCAGTCAGCTTTTACTAGGTTATGTGGCAATAATAAAGAGGCCTAGAAATCGTAATATTCACAACAACAAAGGTTTACTTCTCATTCATGGTGTGTCAGTGGAATTAGTTTCAGCTCTTCTCCCTATCTTCTTCATGCTAGAATCCAGAAAGAAGGACCAGTTACTATCCAGGGAATTATTAAAGTAGTTGTGGGGAGAGAGACAGAGAGGGAGAATGAATGGATGTAATGGTAGACTTTAATTCTACTTACATGTCACTAGCCAAAGCAGAAATATGTTACCTGCCATGGTCAAGTCTGACATCAATGAGATGTGTAATCCTCTCACAAGAAGGTAGAGCTCATGACTGATATAATCTTCCACAGGATAAAGACTTAAAGTATTACTGCTGAAAAGTTCTGGCAACTTCTTTATTTTATTATATTTTTTATTTTAAAGAGAATAAAACCAAACCAAACAGAACAAAGCCAATCAGAACAAAACAGTGAAAGTGATACAAGATTTCAAAACTGGATAACAGGAGATCAACCATGGCTACCATAATGCCTCTTGTGATCTTCAGAATTGCTGCTCATACCATCAGTCATAATAAAATCAAACAAAACAGAATAAAACCTATCAAAACAGAACACTGAATAAATCAAAACAATAAAATGGAAAAAACAAAATGAGACAATATTGGATTTCAAAAACAAGACAGAAGGAAATCCCCCATATTTGCCATATTACATATTGTTATTCTCTTAATAGATGCTCAGACTACCAGCTTTAGGCACAAAGTCAGTCAAAAATTACAGCACCAAGTTGTTTTTGTATCTCAGTTAATGTCAATTCAGCCTTTCAGTTGGTTGCTTGGGAGAGGGGACCAAAGGGTGGCAGTGTTCTTGTCTCCTAGCTCCCATGTCAGTTGTTTCAGGAAGAGTGAATTGGCTTCTTGTTTCTCCTTTTAGGCCCTGCATGGCTTGGGCCAGCTCACAGGAAGGGCAAATTGGCTTCTTGTTACTCCTCCAAGGCCCAGCATGACTTTCAGTGATTCACAGGGAGGGTGAATTGGCTTGTTTCTCCTCCTGAGCCTCACATGGCTTCTTGGCAACTTCTAATATATAAAAATTAAATGAAAATATGAACAAATACATATAAAATCATTTTGCAATAGTGGGGATTGAACTCTGGATCTCATACATGCTAAGAAAGTACTCTGCTGTATTACTGAGCTAGCTATACATACAGCTTTTGAGTATTTTTAATTGCTATGATGCACTGACATTATGTTTAGGCCACATAATACAGGCCAAAGTGTATGACATGAAGACTGGATTCTTTGTACGTCAGTTTACTGGGTGATCTTGGACATAGCATTTATTATCCCTGGCTCTCTTTTCCATAACACGAGTGGTTTAAATTAAAACATCTCCCAGATTTCTCAGAAGTCAAACATATTTATGTTTCCCTGATTCCAATTAGATCCTGAAGGATGTGTTGAGTGACAGTGGTGACAATATTGAGGGCTCAATTTACAGGGCCTCTTTGGAATGTTGTTCTGTGCTTTGCAGCCAGGTAGAGAGATCTAAGACCTTTAGCCTTAGTGGACATTGGAAGGGATGGATCCTGTACTTCACTTCTTCTCAGTGAAGCCTTGATACTCACCTGCTTCTTGGGACTACTGTTTAGTTTAGAAAGGTTTTTCATTCTCTATTCACTTAGCTAAAGGGCAAGTCTGACAAGGTGGTTGTTTGAGTATTGTTGATGAATAATGATGAAAAAGCATCAGTAAGACATGAATGAAACCCTGACTCCAGTTTGGCCTAAATGGTTGATTTTTGGAAATAAAAACTTTAAAAAAGCAGACTTTGAAGATGTCATCTATGTGCTTCTAACTCTGTGTAACATTTCATGTTGAATGAGCCTCAGGGGTTTGGGAAACTTGTTCAGTGAGATGCTAACCTGAACCTGTCAAGATTTTTTTCTCACCATATCTGTTTAGGTATATTTGACATACATCTTAAGTTAGAAATTCAGGTTTTTCAACCAGATTTGCAACTTAGAACAGACCCATGGAGGTTTTAGCTACTGAATTAAAACCTTGGCCAAGTTTGGATTGACTTTTTTTATGGCTATTAAATGATTTCATATGTTCTCAAGTACATGTCTTGGAAATGGTAGTTTCAAACTATTCACTATGACCTGAGCATCTTTATTACTACTAGTACTACTACTACAAGCATTTGGAATATCAACTCAGTTTAGTAGACTACTTTCTTCTACTGTGTGAAACATTTTCCATAAACATCCTTAGAAATACTCTCACACATGTCATCAGGAGATAGATGAATATAAAGATGTTCACTGCAGTATTGTTTGTAATCTAAACAAAAGGAGATACCTAAATCAATGTTCACTAAAGGTGAGTTGATAACATGTTGTGTTATAATCATGCAGTTGTCTCATAGTGGTTCAAATGAGTGAATTAGAACTACATACACTAATATAAATATATGTAAAACTGGAGTGAAGAAAGCAACCTGCAGAACTGTATATACAATATGAAATAATTTAGTTGAAAGTATAAAAACATATAATACAAGGCCACACATATTATCCATAGATACATTTGTAATAAAAATAAAGTATATAAGAAGTATGCATAGGAATTCTGGAATAATGTGTATCACTAGAGAGAGGAGAAAAATACACAAGGAGATCAGTTTGTGTCTGTTTTCTTTCTAAAATAAAAAAAGAAAGGGAAGAATAGGAAAACAGATACAGAGAAGTGGTAATCTTGGCTGGTGGACCCTAGGGTATTATTGTTTGTTTATGTTTTTGGGCAACTGGGAACATTTAATAATAACACAGTTTGTTTCTCTTCTCCATTAGCCTACTTTTCCTCATAACCTCAGAGAAAGGTAGTGGCACTGCATGTGAGAAATCTATACATGACTGAGTTTATATTGTATAGTTTTGAGAAGGTGACATCTCTCTTTTTAATTGAAAAACATCACCTCAGATTCTGATTTGAAATAGGTTTGGAAAAGAGCTGGACTCTCAGGGCCTTTTCTTTTGTAAGGATTTGTTTCATTATTCCTGAGGGCTCTCCTTTGCTCCTGCCACTCCTATGCTTAAAGTTGTCTGACAATCTTTCTGTCTCCATTATGGCCACAGGCCTATCCAGGCCCAGGTTCCTCCCTTCCCTGCTGGGCTTCTTCCTTCTTCTACCACGCAGCCTTCTCTCCCTCCACAGGTTCTCTGCCAGCTGTGCTTTCAGTCCCAGTTTCCTTCAGTTCTAAGTTCATGGTTTCTGTAAGATGTGTTCCTTGACTCCATCTCTGGGATCATCCCCTGATGGATACTTCTTAGGACATGTGATCGGTATTCACTCTCACCTGAAATTATAATTGTAGCAATTAAGTGGAATCAAGTCATATTTTCTAGCCACTTATGCCTCTTATTGAATGGTAATGCCTATTTATTCATCTAGTTTTGCTATATATATAAAACAATGATGGGCATAAAAATAATTATCTCATCAGATTAATGGATTCTTTCCATATGTCTTTACACATATTTGAATGAAATACTACTTTGTATTGGTAAATGCCTAATTACCTCATGTTAAAGGCAATATTGCTTCATGAATTAAGAACTATTAGTTATTGTAAAGTCAGATACCTGTAAAGTAGATCATCTGTCCCCTGGTTCAGAAGCCTATGTTGGTATTAGAATTCCTGTTGAGTTAAATATCAGTATTGTCGGGCACTATACATAGGAAGAAAATCAGTGACACATTCTGAGAAAGTAGAATTCCATCTAACACAGGTTTGCTTTAAAGCAAAGAGTTTAAAATTAAGGGTAATTTTTTGATAGTTTCATTGTGTCAGTAAATTTTTGGAGTGGATTCATGGGGAGGTGTTAGAATCAGAATCCTCTAAGCTTAATAGTGCAAGTGAAAATTTATGTGGTGTCTCTCTTGCTTTTTGTGTGAAAGGCTGGAAGTCTGCAAATCTTAACAGGATATATCTAATAACATGTTAATACCTCACAAATGCCTAGTTTCGGATTGCAGGCCTTGAATGAAAGGGCCTTCATAAATTATACATGGCTGACAAATAGGTGATACATTTTTCAAATCACAGAAACTCTTCAGAATCATATCTACTCTGTGGAGATAATTAAAGAAAATCAATGTATGTTGACTGATAGATACTTGACTTGAAAATATGTTCTCTACTCTGCCTCAGACAATGTGGTGCCCAAGCTTCAAGAGCGCTGCTCTCCAAAGACAGAGGAAGGGATTGGGGTGGGAGACTGAGTGCTTTGGATGTAGCACCCAAATGCAGAGTCTCACCTGGATCCTGGCCCTGAACCTGGCTGCCCCCATGCTGAGGGGAGTGGGGCTGATCTCCCTCTGTTTCCCTCCTTGAATCGAGGAGTGTGACTGTCCCACTGGAATGCAGGCAGGGTTAACTCATCAGTGTTGGTGAAATGCTGGGAAGATGAGAAGTGCTGTGCTCATTCTAAGCAATATTATTGATTGAATTTTTTTCTTTGTGGTTAATATAAAATTCTCCAAATATCAGCTAATGGCTCAGCATTGCACAGTCAAGAACTGCTGGCAGGAGAGAAGTGGCCTGAATTTTCCCTTAGGAACTTGATGACTGTAAAATGTCTTTAGTTTCTCTGAAAAAAAAAAAGACAACATTATTATATGATTTAAACAGATCCTATTGTTATTGTATTTTTAATTTACTTATTAGGCTATTTTCTTTTTATTTGTTTGTTTTGGTTGCTTTTCAGTAACTGAATTAGACTTGAGCCCAGTAAATCTTTTATGTTAAGGAAGGCCTGGATTGTAACAATTTTGCTTATCAATTTTGAGTTATTTTGTTCACTAACAATAAAAGAATACATAGACACACATAGAAGTATGTGTATATTTGTATATGTTTGTGGTATATGTATGTAGTTTATATAGTGTCTACCTATGTATAATGCTAATGTGCATTATCTGTAATGCAGAATTCTGAATATTAAATGACATCTAAATATATGCGTACTAATGCAAATATATCATGTTAAAATGCTTGTCTGTGTATATAATTATTAGTCTACAGAAATAATGTAACATGATAAGTAATTAGTTACATTAGTCACTTCCTGACACAAAATACCTGACATCCACAACTAAAGGAGGAGAGGAATATTTTGGTTCATGGTTTCTGAGGCTTTGATCCATGCATATTTGGCCCAAAGGCATAAATGACATTGTAGAAGAGCATCATGGAGGAGAGCTTTACAACCTATGGCAGCTGAGAGAGGCAGAGAGAGACAGAGTCACAAGGGATATGCCCTACAAAGCCATGACACCATGACCAATCTCTTTCACCTGAGCACCGCTTCCTAAAAGCCATTCAGCTATGAACTGAGTGAATTAATCCACTGCTGAACATATTTTTCTATGATCCAATCACCGTCTGAAAGCTTTGTCTTTGAACACATGGAACCTCAGGAGAATTTTTGAATTAAATCATAACAATTATGACATACAGTTATTTCACCATACTTGAAAAGATTTTAGGAACTGGCTTTCCTAAAAGTTTCTCCCAACAGGAATTATACATGCATGTGAGGAATCTAGACCAGTTACTTTATCATACTTAAAAAAAAATCAGAATTGCCATAATAAAATTGGTTGTATACCTTATTATTAATCAAACTAGGTTCTAGATCATCCTTTCATCTTCTTAAATTCTAAACATACTTTCAGGAGATGGAATTTTCACCACTATAGATTTGAACTTGGAGTAGGCTAGTATACTGAAGGTAAAGATTCTTTCTTGATTATACAAGATTTATTTTTTAAAACGGACCGACCAACTAATAACAAACCAACCTGCCAACCTGTTTCTAAAATTCTTAGCTTCTCATGATGAATATTGGGAAAAAGTTCAGTTTTGCTTTCTCAGTGGCACTATTTTTGTAGTCTCAATCATGAAACTGGTTTACAAATACACTACAAAGTTTTAGAGAGTTTTCTTATGTCATTTGTTACTCATTGATTCTTTTCCTACATCATTTCTTGGGTGCTGGGTGGGTACCAGATGCTATGAAACACATCACAGAGAAGATGGCAGCTGTTATTCTTGAAGAAGTTATAATCTGGTCAAATAAAAGTCTGTGTTCTAGAAACAAGAGATTAATTAAATTGTTATAGATGGAAGTCAATAGTTGCCCCCCAATTTCTGCTCTCCCTTTCTCCTTCATGACAGAATTCTCAGTTTTAGCTGGGCATGTGGCCTCCCTTGCAGTGAAAGGTGACCGTGCCCAAGTCTGAATGATGCTGTGGGAGAGCTGTAGAGGCAGCTTCTGGCAATTTCTCTTAAAAATTATTGTGCCTGCGTTAGCCCTTCTTTTTCTCCACCCTGTTGCTCACTGGATGTGATGTCACTCCTGTGACTGTTGGGCCTTGCTTGTGGACCGAGGAGTGGGATTTGGCAGGAGGTGGGGCCCTGTATTTGTGGCCCTGCATGCTTCCCTGGGCAGCTGACCTCTGGACTTTCACACAAGAGAGGGATAAACTGTGAACTCTGTGTCATTTTGGGTGACTGGGACTTCTAGCCAAATGTAGTCCTGCTGGGCACATCCTAAAATGTTGCACCTTAAGTGGGGGCAGAACAGTGAGCCGAATGAGGGAGGCTTCCTAGAAGAATCTGCTGCCTGGGCCTGCCTGGTCCCGCTTCCTACCTTATCTCCTTATAATTGGATCTCTCTCACCATTTCTGGTACATGGTATTTTTTCCCTTTCTTACTTTTGCGTATGCTGTTCTTTCCTTAGGATTCTCTCTGATTATCTTCCTGCATTTCTAGTTAATCTTTAAATTAAACTATACCAACTACATAAACACTAATGCAGTGGATTAAATTGCATAAACACCAGGTCAGTTTTGCTGTTACCCTCCTCATCAGGGCCACTAGCCAGCTCAAATTTTGGCCTCTTTTCTGAAACCTCCTGTGGGCTCAAAAGCCCTCTTGCATGGGTACCGCAATAGGCAGCTGCTCAGTGACTGAACACCCGACACCTTCAGATCTCTCTCACATCAGCACCCAAGGTCTGGCAAGAGATGCTTGCTGAACTGCACAGAGCTTGTGGATTATGAAGAGTGGAGACACAGGCTGGTTCCTAGTGTAGCTATTGTTTCAGAGAAGTAGAGGGCTAAAGAGTGTGGCCCATAAGCTTCCTTCTGTTTTGCTTTCTAGCTGTTGTTTTACCATCATGTCACCTCTCCATCCTCAGGCTGCTATGCCACGGCCACTACTGAGAAGGAGGGACACAGCACAACAGTGCCAGCCTTTCCTTTTTTGCCTGTCTCTTGAATCTTTTGCTGATATTAACTCTAACCTCTTTTTTTCGCGGAGCCCAGGAGTGGAGACAAACAGTGGTGTGGGCAGAGGCAGGAAGATCGTGTTTGTAATGTGCG